>JAYRCC010059990.1:0-11428 GCA_036026455.1 Americanaplana fernaldi | reverse complement strand
GCCTGCTGCCGTTGGACTTGAATGGGAGAAGGAGCCTGCTGCCGTTGGACTTGAATGGGAGAAGGGACCTGCTGCCAGTGAGAGGTAGGGTGAGATGAAGGAGCCTGCTGCCGTTGGACTTGAATGGGAGAAGGGGCCTGTTGCCAGTGGGAGTTAGTTGAGTGATTTGTTGGTACTTGAACTGGGGAAGGAGCCTGCTGCCGTTGGACTTGAATGGGAGAAGGGGCCTGCTGCCAGTGAGAGGTAGGGTGAGATGAAGGAGCCTGCTGCCGTTGGACTTGAATGGGAGAAGGAGCCTGCTGCCGTTGGACTTGAATGGGAGAAGGAGCCTTCTGCCGTTGGACTTGAATGGGAGAAGGGGCCTGCTGCCAGTGAGAGGTAGGGTGAGATGAAGGAGCTTGCTGCCGGGAGTGAGATGCCAAGACTTGTATGGGGGAAGAAGCCTGCTGCGGTTGAGGGGTAGTTGAGGGAGATAGTTCCCCTTGAATGGAAGAAGGGGCCTGCTGCAAGTGAGATATTGGGACTTGAACAGGGGAAGGAACCTGCTGCTGGGAGTTAGATTCCGAGACTTGAATGGGAGAAGACTGCTGCTGATGAGAGGTGGAGACTCGAATAGGGGAAATACAAACTGCTGGTAATGGCGAGGAATGGAGAATGACACGGGTGGAGGATTTCCTCTGAATAGGCTCATCATCCTCAGAAAGATTGCGAGGTCTTTTTTTACGGCGGTTATTCTCATCAGTCGTATTTAAGTCAGAAGTCAACTCATATTTGACCGCCTTTCGTCGAACTTTCAACAAGTCATCTGTAAAGAAATAAGATGTGGCAGATTATGCTCAAGGTCATCCTAACAAGACTTCATATAAAATAAAAACTCACTATGCTGATATAAGAGAGAGACATCAAAAGTTTTCCAATCTTGTTGTGGTAAAGATTTTGTGTCTACCAACTTTCTAGAATAAAAAACAGGCCATCGAGCACAATGTTCCCCATCCATCCATGACTTTGGTATCACCTCAAAGCTACCATCTTTGAATTGAACCATGCAGAACATCTAAATAAAACAAACAAATAAAAACAGACTAAGGATGTTGATAAAGGGTACTTTAAAAACATGTCATTTTTAAAAAGCAGTCAAAAGTAGATCAGTTGTGTCAATAACTTATCAATTTTAACATTTACACATATATATAAAGATTATAATGTTTATAAAATATATATATATTTGTATATATGGGTCATTCCATGGGAAATCAGACAAATCACAAAAAAAATCTTTTTATGATGTTGGTATTCAGAAATATTGATAATATTATATATTAGAATTGAAAATACTATATTAACATTTTTTCGCAAACACATTTATCTAGTCAGTTTCAACCATTTTTACTTATTTATAATACATTTAAGTATATCAGTAACAATATTTTATTAACAATTATGTAGCACAGAGTACATATATAAATTAATTAGGTATCTTTAATTATTACATTGTTTTACATGTAATGACCGTTACCAAATATGTGATAAATATTCTTTAGTAAGTTAATTATATAAGATATATTTCTAAATTTGGGTATATAACACATTTCAGAGTTTACATTATTGAAAAACATTTATGATATTCCATGTATATGATACTTTGGTCAATAATTAACTTTCAAAATTGTAACGACTGTTACCAAAAATACACCAGATATTGTTTTAGCTTTCATTTCAATATTAATCTTAATATTATTCATCCTCATCATAATTATTTCATGTATATATTATAATAAATATAGTTAAACACATATATTATCTACTTTAATATAATAAACATATGTACGGAGGTAACGGTCATTACATTAAAATATTTCTGGTGGCAAAATAAATAAATAAGATACCAAAGCAATATCGTGAAACAGAAGTAAAATAATGTGAAGTCCACAAAGTCACAATGTTACGTTGCCTGCAACAAAACATACAATATTAAATGATCACTGACTAAAAGTATGCAATAATGGGATAATGTAAAATTTAGTTTTGCAAGGAAAGGCACATACTTTACACAAAACAAAGTCACTAGAAACAGTCACTTCCTTTCCAAGGTTATGTACAATATAAATATTTAGAAGAGAAGACCTGATGGGTTCAATGAATGTATCCATCTGGGAAAGAAATGGTCGGACTTTAAGTGAAATACCAGAAGTGTTACTAAAACTAATCACTTTTGCAATTGTCAGATCTTTCAGCATAACATAACAATCAGAAATGTTTGTTTTTACAATACAGTTTTCCAATTGGATGGAACCAGATGCACAAGTTGATGGAGGGGATCCCAACTTACCCAGAAATTGGTCTGTATTTGCTATCCTTGTAGAAATCTGTTGAAGTGGACTAAAAGGAGAATGAATACGGTTCTTAATGAATCTCATAAAGTTCTCAAATTTAAAGCAACTAAAGTAGTCTAAGCTACCAAAATGTTCTACATCATCTACAATATGTAACAGACTATGTACATTATAAACTAAATATTCGATGCCAAACAGAGATCGACAGTTGTTCAAGTACAAAATAACTAACTGTTTTACTTGCCTGATGTTTGACTTAGACAAGACTGGGTGGGCCAAAATAAAAACAATATTAGAGAGCAACATAAAATTTGTATACAATTCAGGTGAAATAAATTGTTGCAGAAACACAGGACCAATATACAATAAAAATAAAAGAAAGTTCAGTGGCTTTCCACATACCAAGATGGTTAAAACACTGTGGTTTTCGAGAAAAATCAGATGGAATATGTGGAGTCAAAGTTTTTAGTACAGAACTCATCTCAGCAAATATTTGTACGGAAACACGGTGTGGTACAGCTACAGTTTTCTAGGACAGCAACATTTTTCGCACACAACCAATGCATATAGAATGCATATAATCTACAGGAAAGCCATTAACCATGTCAATTGACAAAGGCAAAAGTGGGCTGATTACTTTGTGATGCGGTGTATCAGCATTACTACGGAATGAGCTATCAGTGCGAGCTGGAGCATCAATTTGTGGAAAAACCACACGTCCATGATATTCACCTTCTTGAGTGCACCTGTCACAGCCAGAATAGCCAGTTGAGGCTTTGATCCCCTTTAGCATATATCTTGCTGGGGTATCACAAGAAACACAACCTAAAGACACAGTATACACATTATTATTGAAAACAATTCCAGTTTTAGAAAGTTCAGACATTTCCACAACAAACTCGTTTAAGTAAAGTTCCATGGATTCTGGTTTGCCAGAACCATAAAATATACCAATAACAAAAACCTGTTTTGAATAAAGAATACTCCCAAGAATAGGCCAAAAGCACAATACTGTTGATTTATGAAGAGGTAAACCATCAACATTTAAATGCAACATTATATGATTGTTAGGTGGAGACCAGGTTTCAAGAATTTGGTCAAGAGGCTTTTTGATACCAAAATAACACATGTGACCATTTTGCCCAATAGACTGAATAGCATAAGAAGGTTGACTTTTAAGAAGTGCAGCAGCAGATGAGGGAAGGTTTGGCTCAATCTTTCTAAGAATGGATAACAAGCCATCAACCGATGAATATGTTATATTATAAGCATGAGCCCATTCCTTAAGATCAGATAGAACATCCATAAGATTTAATTGTAGGGAATCACTGCTTGAAGCATCAGCGGAGCTCATATCATCTGAAACAATAAGAGGAGTTTTTATAATTATTCTATTTTTTAACTGATCCACAAATATAAACTATGTATGGTATATTTGTGATCTAAACTAATATTTGGTATGCATCCTTGTGTAGCTACAAATCAAATTATTACCGTAAATACTCATATATAAGCCGCAGCCCCCACTTTAGACCTCAGAAAATAAAAAAATGTTTATACTCAGATTTTACAAGAAAAATAAATTTGGTTATATTTTATACATTTCCATTTAGCAAATATACATACAAATAACCCATAATATAATATTACATAGCTCAGTTTAAAAAACATATTATGCAGGAAAATAGTCAAATTTGTCAATAACGTCAGTTTGTCTATAACAACGCTTCTT
The DNA here is from genome assembly GCA_036026455.1 of Americanaplana fernaldi. Lineage (NCBI taxonomy): Eukaryota > Metazoa > Platyhelminthes > Proseriata > Otoplanidae > Americanaplana > Americanaplana fernaldi. The sequence goes on along the minus strand of JAYRCC010059990.1, from coordinate 7,363 downwards.
GCTATGTCCCTTGGAGTGTCATACTGTCTACTGTATTATAAATACAGTGCAACATGAAAAGAATAAAATAAGTGTAAACCATAAAAAAATACCTGGACTTGGAGGCATATTCACAAAATCTTGGAGATAAAGTTCAGAGGAAGTTGGACTATCTAAAATAATATAAAATAATTAAATGTTATTTATCTTTCTTCAATAGACAAAAGTCAATGAAAGTGTATAGTTACCTGGAGGCACAGTGTCAGTAACAATTTCTGACAAGTCCGGATCTGGGTTTGGAACTACAAAATAAAATAAGTTTGATATGTTGAATAATATTATTCATGCACAAGGTCTGCTAAAATCAGTAGAAAAGGTTTAATAAAATCGGTAGAATAATCGGTAGATAAGGTTTAATAAAATCAGTAGAATAATCGGTAGAAAAAGTTTAATAAAATTGGTAGAAAAGGTTTAATAAAATTGGTAGAATAATCGGTAGATAAGGTTTAATAAAATTGGTAGATAAGGTCTAATAAAATAGGTAGAAAAGGTTTAATAAAATCGGTAGAATAATCAGAGCTGTTTGACCTGGGGGATGACGCTACCAGGGCACTTTTTTAACTACAGCACCCCTTACAGATATGCGCCCTTTTTGAAATCGGCGAGGCCGAGGGGGGGGGGAGGGTTAGTTGACGGAACGGAGTATATATTAACAAAGTAAAGTTTCAGCACCCTTTTAGGCTTGGCCAGGGCACCGTTTCAATATTATATATTGCTATGCTGAAGTAGGGTCATATTATAGGCACTACAATATAACAGACACACAATGCTTACTCTATACTAGGCGTAGAGGTTGCTATGCGACGGGAAGAGAGAGAAAATATATATCTCCGGTCAAACCCGATCGATAGCCTAAATTTACGAAATTAACAATGCTTTGGTGCGAATGAGAAAATACAATGTTAAATTCGGCTAGAAAAAAACAGGCACAAAAGGCCTGGCTTTGTGTAAAAAAAAACTAGACTAAAGAATGAGAAACCCTAGCAACAATTAATATGAAAATGTGAGAAAAACTTCTGCGGATACTATAGAGCAAACAGAATACAAGTAGCTATCACCTAAAAATAGTTATAGCCAAAACAGTGGGGCACTTACAAAATTAAATTTTAAACGAAAAAATGGCCGCTGGCGGCAAAAAACAGTGGTACAAAAAGTAAAATTAAACAGGGAAGTAAGGGCCTAAGGGGGGAGGTAAAGATATCTATGTGAGCGCTAGAATGTGTTGCGTAATATGCAGCGAACACCTGAAAACTATACTACAGGGAATTTCTTGCTGTGAGTGTGTTACGTCTAGTGTAATTCATATTGAAGTCTGGTCAAGACAAACATTTAAATTAAATAGATTAATTTTATAAGACTTTTTTTCAGTTTAAACGCATTCCCGGCATATACTTATGGCCTATAGCATTCTATGTGTCGACATATACTTTTACCAAAGACCTTAACTTTAAGTTAGCCATATTTAATTATAATTAAAATTATATTTAATTATTATTAGTTAAAGTTTACATGCTTCTAACTCTATAACTATAACTATAACTATAATAATATTACCATTGCTCAACTGTTCTGAAACTCTCATTTTCATGTAGCGATGAAACGTACGCTTACTCGCTATTGTTAAAACGCAAATTTGAATTAAACTACAAAATATGCTTTAAACAAATTACATATAATTCGCTATAAATTTTATAATGAAATATATAATTAAGTAACGACGCATCTTAACAAATATCAGATACGTTATTTATTTATATTAAAATCGATTTACATATTACAATTAGTTCATTTTATATTCAAACTGTTTTTGAAACTATGGCCCGTATTCACAGTCGCTCCTTGAGTTTCAAGGTGACCTTTGTTAATGGTTTTATATATTAAAGATATTTTATGGATTTTAATGATATCTTAGACGTATATTTTTGTATCTGAAAATATTCCAAGATCTTATGAGACCTTAAATCCGTATACGTTCAAGGTCTCCTTGAAACTCAAGGAGCGACTGTGAATGGGCCTATATATTAATTATATATATTTATAATTACATTTAAGTGTTTTTATTAATTTAATTGTAATTAATTACTATATATTTATATATTATAAAATTCAGCTCGTGGTGACTATATCTAAATGAATTAATTAATTAGAACGTACTAAGTTATTTGCCACGTGCTGGCACGTAGCATTTGGCACGTAGTTGGAACGTGCTAAAACTAAGAGATTTTCCACGTGCAAAATTACGTGCTAGGGACGTGCTTGGGACGTGTATAATTACTGGAACCTTGGAACCAAGTGGGACGTGCTAGCCACGTGGTATTTTTGTTGGGGAATATACATATATATGAAAGCAGAGAGAGGAAAAATCTAATACGCGTACGACTGTGTTTGACTTGATTAATGGTCTATTACAGACTGAATTGAATGTTGCATAATAAAATTTTACGTTGGTATTTTGAAACGTTTATTCATCAATAGAGTCGGTCTGAAAACCATAAATAGTCAAAGATATATATATTATAATTCCAAAAAATAGGTATACATATATATTTTTATATATAAATGATCACAAATAGGTAAACAAAAGTTGATTAACAGTTATAGTTTCAGTAGTGGGGTCGTTTTCTACCCCAGACACTTTTAAATTGTCATAATTTTATTCTTTCAAAATAAATCTTAATCATTTCATGACTTTTCATCATATTTGCAAAGTGCTTTCAGAAAAACCTTTGATTTTACCATTATCTTTTTTAATTGCTAATATCCAACCAGAGCACAGCTAGTTTCAGTTGTGGGGTCGTTTTTGACCCCAAAACAATACTTTAAATTAAATTGACTTAATGTATATATTTCTAAGTCTATTTTTCATCGCCCATATGCATACTTTGATTAAATTTCTGAATTATTAACCATATATTTGGATGTTATCAGCGTTCTAAAAATAACTTTTGGAATTTCCCCCTACTATTGGATGCATACGGGAATCTTGTGAATAAACTAATTATTTGGTTGTCTTTTCTAACTTACATGCAGCGGATGTCACTTTAATTAATAAAAACTTTTATGAACATAGAAGTGGTCGAAATGTCACCATGGACAATTGGTTTACCTCTGTTGAACTGACTATATCCAACTGTTGTTTTAGAAAAAACACAATTATTGGTACAATACACGCAGTAATCGTTCAGAAATTCCAATTGCAGCTAAAAATGTGACAAATCAAGTGCGAAAATCAACAGCATTTTTCAAATCGGGTGAACATCTACTTTGTTCATTTTGACATAAAGTAGCTGACCCTGTTCTTTTACTGAGCACGATGCATGTCAAATCTGTCCTTGGAAAGGCGGAAGTTGTTGAGGATTACAATATAACAAAAAATAGGCTGGACGACATGGATCATATGATACATTATTTTACATCAAAACGACGTTGTTGTAGATGGCCTTATGGTTTCATGTTGAAAATGATCGATGTTATGATATTTTCATCATTTTCAAATGTGACCGTTACGATTTTTTGGTCAATGCAAGCATGCAGTTGATGAGCGCTTAACTCAGTAGAAGATCTAATCAAAAGAAATTACCTCAATGCATCCATACTGTTTTGGCACAATGCGGCTACCAGTATGAGTTCATCCAAAGAGCACTTAGAAATCCAGAAAGACGACGAAGAGGTCGCTGTACTGCGTGTCCTCGGAATTATGACAAGAAAGTTCAAATTACTTGTGACATCTGTGAAAAGTTTTGTTGCGATGCTCATTGAAAAACTTTATGCAAAGTCTGTCGTGATGCTGTAGGAATTTAACTGCGACCATCATCTGGCCAAGAAGTGCCAACTAACTATCAAAACACTTTTATTATTTAGTTTTACAATACGTGTTTCTGTTAATTTAAAATACATTTTGTCTATCTATACCCTGGGATCGAAAATGACCCCAGGACTGAAACAAACTATATTTTTTAACGACTGAAACTAACCGTTAAGTCCATGATTATAGAGTTAAGTCAATGCAAAAAATAATTGTCTGGAACTTCAACGTCTCCATGATTATGACGCGCATTGTCCAGAATGATTGTAGCGCGTCTGTTGTTGAGAGGGCTGCCGACATGTTTAGTAGAAAAAGGGAAAATGAATGGGAGGTCAATGGGCCATCAAGCAGTTCAACATGAACCAATTCATCATCGGGAGAAATTGCCATACATGTTGTTTGATTTTTCCCTCATTGTCCACCAATAACACGATACGCTGGTACTCCACGAGGAGCACAGTTCATTATTATCATTTCTTCGATTACAGATCGAATGAGATCCTGTCAAATGAGATTAAATCGATGTCATATCGATATCGAATTGGCGGATAAAAATCGATATCGATACGTTGGAATATTTTACAGTGGGAGAGAGTAAGTTAACTTGCCAGCTGATACCAAGACCTTTTTCTATAATATAGTCTGTACAGTAATAACTCTTGTCTGGCGTGTTCACGACGTAGAGGTGGGAATTGCTCAAACAGTTAAACTAAGTTAGAGCAAGGACCCTTGATCAAGGCAGCTGCAGAGGCAACCAGTGGATCTTTAACATTTTACTGTACGCTTCTTTGTTGGTTTACTGGAAATGGACGTTTCCAATGATGGGATACAACGTTGGGCGAGATATCATCTCAGTTCAATGGAAAGAAAGCAACAAGAATTTGCCAGATCGTTGGAAGAAATATATTGCAATTAAAGGAAGTTAAGTTTACAGACTGAAAGACAATGATGAATAATATGATGATTAGTTTATATAATACCTACTATATGTCGTCTCAGTACCTTAATGTTTTAATGATGGATTTCATTATATTTTCTAGAAATATATTTTTTAAAAACAATGATTACCAGACCAACTCAGTGTATTTATTATGTTTAATTAATTCTAGGCATCAGGAAGTAAGACAAGCAGTGTCCAAAATCCAAAAAGAGATTCAAAGGAAAGAAGATAATCTATGGGAAAATTTTCGAAAACCGTACATGAAAGAATTGGAGCCTGATTTGAAGGTATTAACACGCTTACAAAGTTCAAATCGGATAGCGTTTATTGAACTTTTGTATGAAAAATATCCTGCTCATCATTGCGACAACTTCGAGACTACCAAACCAGATATACATGCCAAAGACAATTCGTGGAAAAGGGTTTATCAGCGTTTGATAATGCTGTATCATCCAGATAGGGTTGATATAGACAAACAGGGTAAACATAAAGTTCTGTGTGAAGAAATAACTAAAATGCTGACAAAAATGTACGAGGAATATTGTTGTTATTCATGATCTGTTTCTATATAGCTGTGTTATCTATAAAAATTTGACATTTTTAATTTATTCATGACGGAGGTATAAAATAATCATTTATATCTTTCAATCATTGTGAGTTATACTTTTTGAAAAAACATAATTATTTTTAATGCCATTTTCAAACGAAATGACTGCACAATTTGGATTAGTTTGAAACGTGAAAGTGATTAATATGTATTATTATTTATCATTGTTTGTTCAGGCTCTATGATTGGGAAATAGAGTCTGCAGTACAATAAAATTATAAACAAAATTATTATTTAATCTATGAGTTATAGAAATTTTAAATTAAATCTAGCAACAACGGAGCATTGCTTATAGGTTTTAATTCAATGCAATGTCAATAAAAAGAGTAACAATATTTTGTATCATGTCATTGAAGCATAATGTTCATAGATTGTAAGAACTCAGCTTTGCTTTCGTTTTACAATATTCACATTATGCTTGTATGACATGATACAACAGCCTATTGGAAACCAAGTTTGTTTAAATGGCGGATGTATTTTCCATTGTTTTATTAACCCTGGTCGGCTGTTGTGAACATATTTTTAATTTGACGTTTGGGGTAGATATTTACCCCAGAATTATAAATGTGCTTTTACAAACTATAAATGTGTTATATAGTAAAGAATATGAAACCCACATTTAAGCTATCTAATAACACACTTAAAATAATTTTATTTTATTTATTATGGCCCAAATTCAAAATGTCTGTACCTTTATATTTACTATAAAAATAAGCCTTTATCTCAAAAATAAAAATAACTTTTTTATTATTCATTTTGAAGGCATATAATATATAATACCAACAGATAGAAACATACACTGATTTGCAATAGGAATGGGGCAAGGTATTAACCCTATCAGCCCCCCCCCCTCCAAATTTTGGCTGTAATTTTTACTGAACAATTCAGGTATAACAAGATTTGGTGACTTTTCCTATAATATTGATTTGCTACTTTTAGCGCAAAAAAATATTTTATAGACCCATCTGGACGATCAGGAGAGCCCGCTTCCATCACCCCCCAAAAAAACTTTTTTTTCGATTTTTATTTTTTTTTATTGAAAAAGTAACAGAACAGTAATAAAATAGTAATAAAATGGGATACAAATTCAATATCCAGCCTAAAAGTTTGAAAAAATGTGATTTTTTTTCAAAAAAATTCTCAAAAATGTTATGATTATTTATCTTTGACAGGAATTTTTTTTCTTTTGTATTACATTTTTTTTGCACCATAATATTGTAGAAAACATCCTGGACTATCATCATGACAAATTTCATACACCTAGCCTCATGGTAAAGCAATTTTTAGAAGGGGGGGGGCGAATCAGCCCCCTCCCCCGGGGTATGGCTGCGCTTTTTAGCCCGGTTCAGATAGGGTTAATGAAACAAAGTAATAAAATCTCATTTTATTTTATACGCAACTAACACGGCATCGCTCGCCAATCTATGGTTTATACATAGCTAACACGGCATCGCTCGCCAATCTATGGTTTAGAAATGTGATGAAATGTCCCATTATAAACAGAGAGTATCTATACTGGTGTGTGGTTGTGTTAATAGTAGATTGATTTCTATTGTATATCGAGTGATTTCAGTTGATAGTCAACACTGTATTGTAGCAATTGTATTGGATGTTGCAAAACCACAGATTGCCCCATTCGTATTGCAAACCAGTGTATATATAAAGTATCGGATTACATACTTATTTTTTTCTGAAAAAACATTCATGTATGACGTCATAGACATTTTAACATATTTTGAATGCACAAAAAATATGTTTTTGGTCAATTTATCCCGAAAAGGAAACATTTTAGAATCTAAAAATGTATTTATCAACAGATATAAACATGTAGGTTTAAAATTGTTCAAACATGTTAAATTTGTTAAAATGTTAAAATTGGTCAATTTGCCCATATAGGATCATTTAAACCCAGTGTGACCATAGAGGGATCCATGAACATATTTCTGAACAATTTTATTCCTATTCGATGTAT
>JAYRCC010058880.1:0-11474 GCA_036026455.1 Americanaplana fernaldi | reverse complement strand
GGTTGACTGCCAGTTGTGAGATTGTTTTTGCGGTAATGCTGGTGTGTATGGCTTGTTTGCATGCTTGGTCGCTGAGAGATTTGTGCTTTTTGAGTCTCGGGATGATTCCTACATGCACATAATTATGTAAGTACTGCTACAATTTTTTATATATATATTCATTTATTAGGCATCGAGATATAATGATCACGGTTTTGGGGGCTTTTGCGCCCGTTCGAGTTGGCCCACTTGAAAGCCTCACAGTGGAGTCTGTCAAACATCCGATTTTCAGTAATACACGAAAAGTGTTATTACGAGCTGGTAAGTTTAATCTCCATAAAATAATTTTTAAATTTTGAATAAGGACAAAACAGTTTTCTAATCGAGCAAACCATTGTCCTCTCATTAGAAAACTCTATCAATTATATTGAATAATGATTATTTTCTTGAAAAATAAAAAAGTTTGGATTTGGAAAATGTATAATATATTACTATATCTTAACCATAAATTAGGTCGAACATAGAAAATTCACTCTCATTTGCTATCGTATCTAAAACAGTATAAATCATTCGGGTACTAAAAAAATAAACGTATTTTATGAAAAAGTGAAGCAATAGTAATATCGCATATTTACTTCAAATTAATATTTTTCAAAAGATTAATTAATAATTAATTATTTTCTGATGCATTAAATTATATAACTTTACAATATCAACTTTATTACTAAAGTGTAACTTTTATTGATTTTTTAAAATATTTACTTAATGAATTATTTTGTTAACATATAAAAATTACATTTAATGAAACAATAGTATCAACCCGTATACATAGAAAATGAGAGTGAAATCTCGATGATCTACCTACTTTATGATCATAACAATATCATATACATATCTATAACACTTATAATATTATATCATAGGAAAGCACAAAACAGACAAAAACCATGGTACATTTGCAGTTCCTCAGCAAATATATCATTTGCTATTGGTATTTGTTGGTCAATTGGAGCAAAATTTGGAAGATGTGAAGCCCTCAACACCAATCTTTTGCACAAAGGAGGGGCGAAAGCTCGTTGGTATATCGGGCATCATTGCCCGAAAAGCAAAAGAGGTAATCATATAATATTAACAACTATGTATAATATGCCGTCGTAGACGTGCTATGTTGGCGTAACTTAGTTAAAATTACCCGTGCTGTAATGGCATACATTATTTGGTAGTTGCTTTATAATAAATACCAAAATGTATATAATTTATTTTGAAAATATTGTACATTGTACATGTACATTAACAAATATTTATTTTTAAAGTTGCATAAATTATACGCTATTTAACATTTGAGTTGACGACGGAATAGAATATACATTGTTTTCTCACATAATATTGTGTAGTTAATAGTGGGCACTACATCTTATATCTTAAATCTAGGGATATTTGGTATAAATATGATAATTATATTATTACTGTTTCTTGTAACATTAATACCTTTTAGTCCGGGAGCCAAGAGGGTGTTATTAAAACTTTTGAGTGGCAAAGGTTTGATAGTTTAATCAAATACCATGTTCTTTGGGATGATTATTTGATTAAACTATCAAACCTTTGCCACTCAAAAGTTTTAATAACACCCTCTCGGCTCCCGGACTATTTACATCAGATACTGTTTACTTGTTTTTTTACACTATGAAATAATATATTAGATAACTGGAGCATGGGAATTTGTGATGGTAAGCTAGGTACAAACCGGTTAAACACACTTCTAAATGTGTGAAATACCGCACCATTTCTATGTTATCTAATTTGTATTTATTCTATTTGACTGATCGTCGCTTCTACCTTTCCATCATAGGTATCCTGCTTTAACTTGTTTTTTTGGATTCCGGACTGTAGACATGCCAGTAGTCAACAAGTTAGGACTTAATATCATATCATCCTTGTTTAACTTGTGTATAGTGGTCAAGCTATACTGACGTACTTGGTAGTGTCAAAATATTTCATTTCATTTTTTTTGTATGATGTTTTATGTTTTATATCCTTCTCTTCTCCTGTTAGTTATTGTTTTATACTATATTACCGAAAGATTTAGATTGAAAATAAATGTTTTAATAAATTGTTTATTTCATTGTATCAGTATATTGAAATGTTGCCTTGAAAGAATTTCAATGGTTTTAATGAAATTAGTTTATTAATGTCATAAAAATGTAATAACAAAAACAATCGACATAATTAAATTCAAATTTAAATAAACATAGTTTAATATTAACAGGCATTTTATGAAAATACTAAGACGTCTATTAAAATACTTTCTTAAATTCTTTTGTTAAAGCCCTCAAAGCATATCTATTATTGCTATATATTGCTATATTAACAGTGTTTTCTTATTGAATAAAATATTGTTTATTTTAAGATTTGTGGACGCTCAATAAGTGCCACAGATTTCCGGCGAGCTAAAACAACACTCGGGAGAAAGGCTGGCATCTCCAAAGATGCCTTGTCATCCGACATGCTTCACTCTACCGAAGTTGCTGACAAATTCTATGACGTTGGAAAAATGGACAACGACGCTGCAGCGGGTAAGCTTACGTATTTAACATATTATTTAACAACTTTTAGCAAATAGAGAAAGAATACAACATGTCCCTTTTAAGATATTGATAAATACCTTCTTCGTGTATAAATATATTTATCTAACTCGTATACACTTAACGACATAAATTTTGCAGCACATCTAAATGTTTAAAATAACATATAATTACGGAATATAAAATATAAAATATTTTTCTATTGATTTGTTTTATCTATAAAGTATATCTACATAATATGTATGGTCTGTCTGTATGTCTGATATATCAAGAAAATGTTTGTGTTACAAATTTATGACTTTCAGTGTATTTCAGTTCTTTTTAGGATTGAGCTAACCAACTTTTTGCCCTATTTTGTGCATTTAGGCTTACATATGTACATATGTATTATTCTTTTTTAACACTAATCCTTTGTCACTTATTTAGTAACGAATCATGTGCACATCGGCCGCAGCAGCCGGATATTATAAGCCATAAAAATCGAGAAGTAAATACATTATTGAGCTGACATTTCGAACACAGAAACTAGAAAAGCTTTGCTTGATGGAATATTAATTAAATTCCGGATTCTGAGACCCCTCCAGAAACCTCCAAAGTTGCCTCCTCTATGCTAAAATGCCAATTTGTTTTTGAAGAATCGATCATTTTTAGATTATTTTAATTTTAAATATGATTTTATTCACTAGTAATGTTATTATATCTACTGTATCTGGTTTTACGCTTATATTGCTGCACCACCATCATCATCCAGTCCTCTGGGGGTCTCCTGGAAATCTAGCAAATACCATATTTCAGTAGGTACATAAATGGAATGAATAGTATTATATAGAAATATCGTATTAGTAAATATATATATATATATAAGCTAAATATATCTTATTGTCAAATTTGGAATATATATTTAAAAAAAATATTGTTGTATCAGACACCATGTCATCCAATTCAGGGGATCCCAGGAAATCTGAGATCCCAATATCTCTTGAACGGTTGAGTTTAGACCCTATAAATATTTTTACCGACTAATAGAAATATGAGGCAGCTAATTTGATTGGTTCAGAAAAAAAATATTTAAATTATCTTATCTGTTTATATCTAGTGCCCAGCTGCAGCGGCCATGTGCACAGGATTAGTGTTAATGAAAAAAATCGTGAATCAATACATTTTATCGCTGTTTATTTATACTCGTACAACCACGAACAGTTTTTTTACTACATTTTACCAGTTTATTATTAACTTTTTTCTACGGCTAAACATAGCAATCTGTTCACAACATATATACAGTGGCATACCACCAGGTATGTCCCACTTCAAAACGATTTTTATTGAAATTTAAATCATTGATATACATTTTTTGTTGTGATATGGTATGCCATACATAGAGAAAAGGTTAATAAATATACATTTCTTTATAAACTACTAAATTATGAAAAATAGAGAGGGATGGACAAACCGTGCAATAAAGTAAAATAATAAATTTATTTTTTAGACTATTATGAGTCTATCATGGAAGATAAAGAAGAGGATAGCGATGAACGTGATGATAATGACGATACACGTGATGACAATGATGATGAACGTGATGACAATGACGATGAACGTGATGACAATAGCGATGAACGGGATGACAATGATGATGAACGTGATGACAATAGCGATGAACGGGATGACAATGATGATGAACGTGATGACAATGACGATGTACGGGATGACAATAGCGATGAACGGGATGACAATGATGATGAACGTGATGACAATAGCGATGAACGGGATGACAATAGCGATGAACGGGATGACAATGACGATGAACGTGATGACAATGATGAAGACGAGGTTGGTGAATATAATGAAGTACAGGATAGAGATAGGAAAAACAACGACGACAGTGTGGACAGTCATTATAAAGAAGGTAATGATTTTAAAATTAGAAATATTATGTAACAGTTTTGTGTGCTAAATTTCAATATTATCAGAATTAATATATCTCCAAAACTAGAGACATCAATATTATTCTTCCGTCATGTTGTTATCGTGGTAATGAAAATGCTAAAGGGCGCGTTGTGCGCCCCAAACAGTACTGAAAGATTTCCTAGTACATAATTTAGTTGAACCACTGGACAAAGAGCGCAAATGGAAAAGTTTTTCAAGGCCCCTCTGTACCGAAAGTTGAGTCAAAAAGTGAAATGTAGAAAGTTTTTTGTCGTATTTCTTTACTGTAGAACCGCCAACGGGAGGGGGTGTGTAAAAATACCCGCATTTTGTATTTACTCCAGTGGACCCCTAAGTTCTCAACCGTTTTTGTGAAATGACTAACTATTTTCATTTTGAAGCAGTCACATAACGAACATCTCCTGAAAGTCTGGATGCTATGGACATTGCAGAAACAGCATATCAGACAACGCTACATGTTAGTTGGATATTGTTATACTATATGTATACTAGACTGTGGTAATGATTCAACGTTATTTTGCGCTTAAAATGAGGAAAAATATGATATATCAGAAATTTGATCATTAATTTAAGATCGGGGACTCCAGGATGAACTTTGTGGAACATGAAGGCGGTTAGATATGATAATGGGACCTATCTGGTTGGAATCCTCTCTTAATTTTGGATACTGGGAAGTAAATGTGATCAATTTTGTAAACGTTTTCATTTCTAAAAAAACGTGCTAAAGATAGACTTTCACAAGTCAGCGTAACTATATTATATAATATACTCTGGGTTTATTAAATTAATGTTTGTAAATAAACTATTATTACTAAACCCTGGATTTACTAGATCCACCTTAAAATCCGTTTTTGTGAATATGTCTGTCCTCTGTAGTCCTTTTTAGACTATTATATTGTTGATACCATTAATTATTAATTGTGTTAATAATTTATTAAAACTAATATTATGTAAAAGTTTACCCTATCAAAATAATTCCTATGCACTTTTTTATCAGCGTCAACATCTGCAGCAGGAAAGCGACAGCAGGCAACTCGGTCGGTTGATATTGATTTTGAAAATGATGAAGTCGAAGACATGAGCAATGAAGAAGGAGAGAGTGTCAATATGAAAAATGAAGAAGACGACGAATTGAAAAAGGAAAAGGAAGACGAGGAGAAATATGAAGAAGGTGACTGGGTAGCCATATGTTGGCAAGGAGAATGGTACCCGGGGGAAATTGTCCTGTGTGTAAATGAAAGATTTACAATAAACTGTCTTCAAGCCACTAGCTCCACTAACTCTAGCTCTACATGTATTTTTAGATTACCCACGCCCAGAGACAAAATAACAATAAATCAAACAGCCATTTTACGTAAAATCAGTATCAAGATATTAGGTCAAAATAGATTCTCACTAACATCCGATTTAGCAAAACAGTTAGACCAATTGATCAATGTATGATATTGTATATTACACAGTGCCCCTATTTGCTCCATGAATAGGCCTATATCTTAAAAACGAAAACTTTTACACATTGGTTGTCATTCCTTTGACCCGTTAATATAATTATATATAGGTAGCTATATTTTATCCAAAAAATAAAATGAACATTATGTTTTCGAGATATGAGCAAGTAATTATTATATGAAAATGTTGGCCATTTTGAATTTTGAAGTGGATTTATATTAATTGTTAGTGCATAATAGGTTGTATAAAAGGTTTCGATTTGAAATATAGACCTATTTATATAGTAAATAGTTATTTTGAAAATGACATCATTCAGAAAATTATTACATACATTGAAGGACTATAATTAAACATTGTTTTAATTTTGTCGACTAACTTCAATATTAATTATCAATGTATTATTGTTGTACCAATTATGCAGTTATTTTGATCGGTTCCAATTGAATATTTGTACCTATATCGTCGCTTACAATGCAATACCAAGGATTAGTTCGTAACTTCTAATAAAATAGTTTTAATTGTGGGATGCAACACCAGATGTGTGCAGCTAGACAGCAAATTGATTAAACAACTGCGGTTTATCATTCAAAATTATGGCAATAATGTTTTTAGATATAAAAAAATTTGGTTATCTTACTTTTTTCATTTTTATTTTTTTACCAAAATAAAATAGGTTAATCGTATCTTGAAAAGTCACTATTTTTACATCTAAGTTGTATTGCATTGTAAGTGCCGTTATTCTCACCAATTTTACCCAATTAATAACTCTACATTTCAATTGAGTGCATTCATCTTACAGTTGTTGTCAACAAATTCAATGCATATATATTATCTATACTACTTAATAATATGTTATAAGTAAATAATGAGAATATAAATTCAAATTCATCTCATACTTTAATTTTGTCGATTTGATATACGACATTTCTAATGGGGAATGGAAAAAATTAAATAAACCTGCTAATAGTCACTGCACCAAAAAAATATGAGAATTTTCAATTGATGACACTTTTTTTCTTTTCGGTTTATTTATTCATTTTAAACGGAATTATAAATATGTACACAGCTTGAAACAATTATAATTGATTATTTATATATATACTTGTGTTCCGTGGTCATTGAAATACCGATCATTCATTTTAGTAGGTTCAAAAGTATATTGACAATATCCAAATTTAACCCAATCCTATATTTAAAAAAACATTATTTTGTCCAAAATATACATTTTTAAATAAAGCAATGTATAATTCATATATTTGTGGATCGTATTCTAAGTTTATTTAATATATTCAACTATTATATAATATATACCTATAATGTGTACATTTGTTATAGTGTTTACTCTTAAGATGGCATGCTGTAATACAACTTAGCGATTTTATTTTAACTATTGAATTATTTTAACTGAATATCAAATATTTTCGGCAGTTTACGTGACCTCTCATTTTTATTATTACTGTTTAATTTTGGTTATGGTCATTTCTATATATAGTTTCCAGTCTCCTTCACATTCATCATTTCGCCCTATCCAAAACTCATTTATCGGTTCTTCAGTAGGCTGTCACAAATTAGACCGTGATGGCTACTTTTTAAAGCTATTTTCATAATGTTTTTCAGTCATTTGCTATGAGTTTAGTATCGTTACTGAACTTGAAATTCTTTGATATGATGTTAATTTTGCTTTTGAATATGTTAAAATGAATTGAATGCAGAAATATTAAAAATAAGCTGCCGATGATGACATTTAATAATTTAACTGGAATGATTCAATAATAAAAATCAAAAACGAAACCCAATATTACATTTTTTATCTAATTCAGTTGTCAATTGTCATTGAACTACATTTTGCTAAGCAATTTTTTAATGTTTGTCCAACCATTTGGTTTTCTTACTGACCGGTTCCGCTTGATGAAATTTAATGGACGATTGGTAGTACCTTATAGTCCTACTAGAATTGCTGTGAGCTTGACTCCACCAGAAAACGCAAATGGGACGTTTCCATAAAACTGAGTTATTGATTCTGTAATATTCTATGAAAAGAATGGAATTCATTAAAAAAACGCTAGTTGATAAGTCAACATATAAATAAGTTATTTTTCCAGGAGAGACCATTATTTATTATATATAAGTAAACCGGGGCTAATTGGACACTTTTCTTATGAAACATTCAGTAACTTACATTAATACCAAATAGGTCCATATTTACATTCATTTTTCATTGTGCACAACGGTTTTAAGGTGTACCATAACTCCTGAACCCATTAGATATACTATAAATGGTTGTCTATTTCCAAAAAGGTCGTGAGGTCCCAGGTCACAGTACAATTTAACAGCATTCGCGACAATTTTTACAACTAAAACAATATTTGCAATTCTATTGTTTACATACAAGACAAAATAACTAATCTTCATTCATGCAGCACCCCAGACGCAGCAAACATTATCAAGATTCATGTGGCATTCATTTCACGGACTGACTTCTGATGTGTATGGCTGTGGGGCGTATCCAGAAGTTGACATTTTATTGGATTATAAGACATGTCAAAAGAAAAAAATATCACATATTCTAGTTTATTTTTGTGACAAAATCACATTAACTGTCTATTTATTCGTAGTAATCGAAACCTTAAATGCTGAAATAATACAAAACACAAAATTCGTATAACTAAACTTTTGTCCAACTATCCCCGAGTCTGAATACAATTTTGGTATTTGGGTGTAGGTCATGATAATTGATATTGGAATCAATTACTTGACACTATCATATACTGCTTCTTTTCCTGTATATATTCATTGAATATTTAACACTTCTCCCTCGTTTATATCAAAGAAATAAGTCGATATTCAAGATAGAGGGCAATGTATTTAACATTGGAGAAAACGAAATTATGAAACTATGACATACGTAAATTGTTCCTTCACTTCATCAAAAATCGATACCGATGATCGATATCAATAATTGCTGAAATATTGCTTTTTCATATATAAAAAACTAGAACTGAATTATTACATCTGGAAAAATTACAATATATAATAGTATATACGCAAAAAACTCCAACCAGCCCCTTTAAAGATAAGAAAGGAAACATATCATAGATTAATAATTTGAAATAAACAAAAATCATGAAAAAAACTGTAAGGTAGGTGTTTTATGGAAAACGTCTCAAATTGTTCTGCTTTTTCTATAGGTATAACTGTATCAAAGATTTCATTGCTGCATTGAGTCTACAACTTCAAATATATTTTTTCTCTCTATCTACGTTAGCGTCTTATTCGTGTATCATTGCTTTTATATTTCTCGTTTTCTTCATTATTTTCTCTTGAGGTTTTCCACGACATTTGGGTAACATTCATTTTCATAAGATTCTATATTGGTTGTGTTAATGCAATTTGAATTACATATTTCAAGTCTCTATTTATGTCGGATATTATCTGGTCAGATCAGATCTATTATCTGGTCACTGCAATTATATATTGTTAACCCGTCTGCTCGCTTCCGTTATTACTTTCGCAACATGTGCATAAGAATGATTGGTTGGTATCAATCTATTATTTTTTTGTTGTTCATCTATTATAAATGTCACTTGACCAGTTTCTGGAGAGAAATGTCTCTCATTTTTATGGTAGGTACCATTATTATTCTGTATCTTTATCCTTACACTATTGATTAAGATCACCAGAAAAGAAAGCAATATTGAGATTGTCAACTTTTTATATTTGTTTGGTAAGGTTATTGGTGTATCAAGCATCAAGCAAATGTCATGCTCTCGATCCTTCTGGAATTCCTGACGAAAATGTCTGTGCTTTATAGATTATTCTTGACCAACTTGTGTCTGATAGAAAGTCTATTTATATATGTTGTTTTTCAATAATCAATATGATAAAAAATTTCATTCATTTTATACTTTTGGAACAATTTTATTTCTGATATTGGTTTACATTCATTATATTCTAGTCTGCGCAGATCAATGTACACACGTGTATTATGGAATAGATTACTTACATTTTTGAAGATACATATATTCACATAAATTTGTTATCGTATTGTTATAATTTGATATTTTTTTACATATGAGAACTATTTTATTTCCGTATACTATCCTAATACCTACCTATGTATGGTTGTTTCTTTTGTACACGATATCTACAATGTTACACATAAAATATATGTATGTTTATTTAATTTATGTACACATTAAATTTTTTCTCTATTATTTCGAAATAAATTCTGTTAATATCGTTTAATTGTGTTCATTTGCTATACAATAGTATTACATATAATCGAAGGTAATGGGGAATATGGTATAGGTATATAGACTATGATTTTGAAACAAAATTACAATTTTTGAAAATTTTTATATATATATTTATTTTTATATATGTAAATTAGGTACTATGTAGGTATGTTTAATGTTCGCTACATATACGCTACATAATTATATAATTAGAAAACCAAAATACTGGTATATTCAATTTATGCAGATCAATTATATATAAATAACATATAATATTGGCATGTTTTTAAATTTCATAAGTATATCTTGGAATTTTAAACAAATATTGTGTTGATGGGGCTCATAAGTATGTTATTATAATAAAAAAATGATTTTGGGGCCCATAAGTGTGATATGGGGCCCATAAGTTTGATATGGGGCCAATAAGTACATTATAATAACACATATGGGGCCCATAAGTTGATATGGGGCCCATACAGTGGATACAGTGGGGCCCATACGTTATTTTTTATAATAATAATGATAATAATAATATATTCCTAATTTTAAAATGAAATAGTATTATATTATATGCATTTTGTCCAGTAGGTAATATTGCGGCATCTATTGCCAAAGAAAATCGATGGCACTATTGCAAAAAGAATGCTGTTCCAAAAATCTTCACCCGAAGTGCTTCAAACAATATTATACTCGGAAAGTTGGTAAATGAAGTGTGCATAACTTTGCTTTTACTCACGCCTTCTTTAATAATATATATTGTTATGTTAAATTATTTATGTATATGAGTGCGACCATGGCACAGTGCGTGGTATACACTCGGCTCGGGATCGTGATCGAGATCCAAGGTTCGATCCCCGCCTGAGACCACAAAATTGTCATTGGTGTCGTTAAGGAAGGGCATCCTCGATTTAATAAGCACTGCGCTTCAACAAAAGTCCTATTTTAAGATTGGCAAGTATAACACTCCTTCCAAACAGGAAAAACAGACTATAAAAGTTTTTAAAAAATGTAAAATACGAACATTTGCCGGAGGTTCGATATATAACAAACATGTTTTTTTTCATTAAAAATAATAAAAAAAATCATTGAAATATAATAAATAAATTATTTACTATTAAATATGCTTAAAATTTCTTATAAAATATAGCTTTTAAATAAAAAATGATCGGCAATGGGTTTTAAACTTCAATTTACGTTACAATTCCTCGCAGTTTTCACGAAACCAGTCAACTCGATTTCCATTGGTTTTCAGTAGAGAAGAAAAACAAATTGAGGTACTATA
>JAYRCC010057769.1:0-11511 GCA_036026455.1 Americanaplana fernaldi | reverse complement strand
GGCTTACCATTTTCCTACACAAGAGAACTTTTAAAATAGTTGAACAAGCTTTAGAAAACATAAACCTGAACATTTTCAATTTGCTAAGAATAGTGATCCTGATGTTTGTAAATGTAGCTATCATGAAAAAATCTAGAATTATTGTTTGAATGCCTAGTGAAAGAAAACTCCATTGATACTCAAAATGTAGAAGACTTAATAATGAAAACTGTATGTATAGTTTTGAAAGTGTAGATTGCATTAATTGAAATTGCTCAGATTGTGGAGTCAAAAACATTGATCCTTTGGTCACTGTCAATGACAAAGAGAAGCTGGTTTCCCAAATATTATGGGTGAATAGGTAGTCTAGAAGCTATTCCAGGTAAAATCTCGGATGAATAGATATTCATTTAATAATGGCTATTTGCCTGAAAAATATATTTGAACTATTGAAAATCGAGTATTGAGGTGAGTGAACCAATGAAAATTGAATATTGGAGTGAGTGAAATATTACTAGCATTTAAACCACTCAATGTAGGAAGCATCTTACTAGCTCAGTTGGGTGAATAGTGGTCTGGTAATCCACATATTTTGGGTTCAATTCTC
This sequence comes from Americanaplana fernaldi, assembly GCA_036026455.1. Classification (NCBI taxonomy): domain Eukaryota; kingdom Metazoa; phylum Platyhelminthes; order Proseriata; family Otoplanidae; genus Americanaplana; species Americanaplana fernaldi. Next base: position 10,925 of record JAYRCC010057769.1, on the reverse strand, counting down.
TGGCATGATTACTGTTTTTTAAAGTATATTTATGTTGCATACCTACCATTGCAAATTCTACCATTTGAAAACCGTAAGATAACATATTTTGTATGCAATGGTATCTATGGCTACCAATTGATGACTTCAAGGGTACAAACCATTTGCTAACCGATCATACAGTTGATGCAATAATATTTTTGATTTACTTTTGGCTCATATAAACATTAAAAAAATTACAAAGAATTCAAATACGTTGAAGTAAAATGTAAAATTTAATTTATAAGTATTGGCGGACATTACATGTAATTTTAATGAATAATATTAATTAATTGTGTTATATAACAATAATTTGAGAATTATGTATTGTTATAAATGTATAAAATTGTAATAATAACCTTCCCCCTACCAATCTATTTTTAACAACGTTGCCTACCAGGTGGTGTAAATATCTACCCCATTAAAAATATATAAGTATGTTGTCAACTGTAATATTTTATTTCTATACTTAATTAAAGTTATTTTTTATAAACACCTTTCTCTCTACACAATCAAACTATTTCATGCAGACTTTAAAAATTAATTATTAGTTTTTTGTATACATTTAAATATATTTTTTTCACAGGTAATAACGGATTTCAACAATGTAATATAAAATAAAATAATGATATTTATTACAATAGAATTTATATATTTTTGGCAACAAAATCAACAAAGAAATTACATTTTTCAAATCACAAAAATTGTTTTTACTCACAAAGAAAATTAAAGCTGCATAAAAATTCTAAATATATTTTTTATGGCGCCGTCTACCAAAAGGGGTAAATTTTTACTCCAAGTGCTCTTTACTATGGAAACAAAAAAGGTTGAACACATTTCAATGTTCTAATTGATTTGAATGTCTAACATATTTAAACATGTAAAATATTGCAATTATTCATATATATGAATCAAGTTTTAAAAACCATGGGGTAGAAATTTACCCCGCTTTGTAGGAGGAAGGTTAATAATGTATATTTCAACATATGACATGTATCTATCATCATTATTAATTATTATTACATTTTCCATATTATTTTGTGTTTTAATATACTGATAAGCAAATTTTAAAATACTATTTGAATAATTTTAGGCACATACATTATTTAGAGTCAGTAATAGGCTTGGCAATCTATGCTTACCCCTCTGTCCACCACCTGACCTGCCTTATAAAGCTTAATTTCACCCTAAAAATATTAATGTGTCTAACCCTTGGATTGGCACCATTACTCGTTAGCCTTATAAACATTTTTAGGATGAAATTAAACTTGATAAGCGCTGACCCTAAGGCAGGTCGGGTGGTGGATAGTGCCAGTGAGGTAAGCATGATATTGATAGTTTTGCCAAGCCTATTGAATCAGATCAGACTTGCAACAATCATCTAAATGAGAAAGTGCAGTCAATATCATAAATTAAAACATAACATTGTTTAGTTTCATAATATAATAGGTCATAATAATTTACCGAAACGAAATACAAAAAAAATAATTTTAAAAAATAATATCAACCTATTAACACATGTCATTGTGGATCTATTTCCTATATTAGTAATACTTTTTATTATATATATACTAAATAGTAGTTGTATAACTATATGTTGATTTCAATATTAAAATAAATATCATTTTTTATTATATTTAAAAATTAATTTAATAAACTTTTAAAAATGCAAGCATGTGAATTGTTGGAAGAGAAAAAACGCACAAATGAAGAGGTACTACACAAAATCAGAAAAGTAAGAGTTTACCAGAAAATCAAGCAATTATCAGAATATAAAAGCAAAGAAACAATAAGGTGAAAAAAAAAATATGAATATGCGACTCAATGTTTCAAAATAATGTTTAAAAAAATACAACTCACCCTCAGCGCTTCCTTTGTCAAAGCCCGATCTTCATCAGAAGACAGGTCAGACAAAAGAAAATCCCACAGGTAGGAGTCAGCTCTGCGGCACTTGGGAACCGTGTCAACAAAGGGAGACAAGGATGTCTCCAGCAAATCCACTTCCTCAGAGGCTACAGACAGAGCCCAGCTAAGTAGATCTTGATACCGCCCATTCATATCTAGCAGGCTGGTCACTGACTTCAGTTGAAGGAGGAGAAACCACAGGGGGCGGACAAGGATGAAGTCCAGAATTCCTAAGGCTCGACACCCAGCAGTGACCACCTCCGAGCGCAGGTCTGCCAAAACAGCAAGGAGCAGCCGGTTTGGTTCGTCTAACCCAGTGACGTAGTCAATGATGTCTGCCCGATGATAGCAAACAGCGGCACCACTAGGGAAGATGCAATACTCCCTATTGCCTCGGAAATCCTGATAAGAAAAAAAACAAAATAATTATTATATACAATATCAAAATAACTAAACACTAATAAATTGTACAAATATGTATTTGAAAAGAAAAAACATTAAAATGACAAACGTAAAAGATAAAACCTCAGGTAATCAGAGGCAGCTTTCGCTGATCGAACCTTGTATCATACTAATATTGTCACAACACCTAATGACTCCATAACTCCTAATAAACAAATTCCGATCCACACCTCACACTTGCCTTCTGATTTATAACTATTACAATGGCCACAAATGTTTTACCTGAAGAATCAGCCTTCGTCCCCTTGCCTCCACGAAGGTCCTGATTTCCCCTGCCTTTCCCGACTGCTCGTTCCCGAGATGGTGAAACGCCTTACTAACGGTCCGGATGGTACGAACCACAGCAGACTGGCCTTTTCCTGGACGAAAACCTGGCAACGCTCCTGCTCCAATCCCAGAAGATCCTTGGAGACACACGTTGTTCTCCCACCGACGCAGTGCTGTGTCTGCTGTGGAAGCCACATTCACAATAAAATGCATGCCGCAGAAGATGTCTGTAGAGTAATAAAATGAAAGTAACGTTAATTAAACTTTAGGTCTTAATAATTTCTATATAAAATAACACACTTATTTAGTTACAGAAAAAATTGATCATTACAAAAATCGTGAAAAAATACAATCTAATCTGACTTACGTAAGGTGGGTTCGCTCTGTCGGGTGGAGTATTGCCAAGAAGATCTCAGCTCATCCAGAAGCACCTTGAAGGCGTTGTTGACGGTACACCTGTCCGTCATCAGCATGCTGAGACGACTCAAGATCAGACTTCGTGTCAGCCCACAACTGCTCCCCTTCCGTGTAAACCGTGGTGTGAGTGACGCACCGCTTCGACACAGAAGAACCCAGACGAGAGGCAACAAACACCTCCACTACCTCATCAAGAGCGCGATCCAGATCATCACACATTGATGTCGCTGTCCCGGACGCTACCTCTGATAGACCGAGGTAAAACGTCTCTCCACTCTATATATGAAGGAAGAAGAAATCATGCAAACAACTATAATGGTATACATAACAAAGTAGTATGAAGAAATGATCAAATATCTATATTATGTATAATAATTACTAATATAATCAGTCAAGATTGCTTGCTCTAATAGTAATACTAATAGTAATTTATATTTAAATGTAATGTTTATGTACTACTACTTGAAATAGAGTTTTATCAAATAATTGAACTTAAACATTACTTAAATTCAAATTAGTTAGAATAAAAGCAATATTTACCTGCTCCGAAATCTGAAACCCTGAGAAGTTTACAAACTTCTTCGATGTCAGATCCGAATGCAGAGTGCAAGCTTCGTTCTTCTGACTGAGAACGTGGCCAAGATGGATTTTGGAGAGAACGGCGGCCTTCCTATACAAACTACTCAGCAAACCAACACTGGGAAGACGGATATGGGAAACGTCCACTCCCAAAAGATGAGTGAAGACCGCACGAACAGCACCAGACACGTGCTTAACAGGAACCTTCTCCTCCAGTAATAAAGCAAGGCACGTCCTAATAACGGACTGACTGTACTGGATGCCACGTCCCACTGCCTGGCTCTCTACTGTCTCGACATGCAGAGCAACCGACGTCCCCATATCCTTCTCTTGCTCAAGCATCTGCTCGAGCCGAGAATTCTCTTGCACCAGACCCGCAACTCGCCGTCTCTTCGCCTCAATGGTCAGATGGTCTCGTCCCCCCATGACCTCATACTTCCTCTTCTGAAGCACAACCAGACGTGACTGGCGTGTCTCTGCTCTCTCCTTCCACAAGGCCAGGTCACGTTGACAAGCTGCCAACCTCTCCATCTTTCTCTTGTCACGCTGGTTGATGACACGCCAGTGCTGGTACGCCCTTGTCATAAAATAATAACGCTGAGAACCCAAAATAACGCAGGAGAGAAACTAGTATAATTTGATTAAAATAACTTCTATTTTACAATGTTACAACGGTAATGTTACAAATATGGTAGTGTCATTTCTTTTTGGGAATTTTTGCCAGTGATGAAAGTGACGACGTAGAAACGGAACTACGCTTCAGCTTTGCTGCATTCTCTGCCGATTTGGCCAAGGCTCGTTCGATCGCATTCTTCTGGACACTGAAAGTGAAGGAATACATGAATATAAAAATGATGAAGAAAACTAATATTACAATGCCATTTATACACAATATTATATAGCCAGTAAAATAATAATAAATGAATATACTGACATTTCAATATCCCTTTGGAGATCACATTCCGCCATGGATGCATTTTCTTGTAGTTTGTGGGCTGATTGAAGGTCAGCCATCGCCTGCTGAACTCGCCGTTCTGCTTCAAGAGTGGCAGCCATGGCAACGCGTTTGTTCTCCTTCGCCTGGTCTTCCAAGTTACGCAACTTCTCCAACTCTGCCAATCTAACACGGTCCTTCTTGGCCATCTCGTCCAGATTCTTCTTCTCGGCTGCTATTCTTTGCTCCAACTCCTCATCAACCTTCCGCTTCTCTTCTTGTCTCAAGTGAGTGTGATACTGAGCACGAGCAGTAAAACCAGCTTCAATCAAAGTGTCGGACAACTGAACACTGTAAGCAGTAACCTGTCGAGCACTGAGATAACTGCGAGCCAGTAGAAGATTCCTCCTGGTCATATCTGTGCAAATATATGAAGTTGGTTTATGGTTAAATAATAATTGTTATACTTCTCAAGTCTTCAATAATATCAAATATTTTATAGTAGGTATCTAGAAATATTATAGTGTACAGGAATAAACTATTTATACCTGAGAGCGAATTTCTCTTCTCATTATCATCGATATCGTGTGATTTGCCGATGTAGCGTTCCGCATCACTATTTCCATGAAACAGAGTGCAGATAGCCCCGAAATGCGACACAGGTGAGGATACTCCTTTGATTGAGCCATGCTGTACCAGTACTTTGCAGGATCTTCTGTTTCATCATCAGTGTGTTGTCGAAGGTTGAAGAGACGCACTTCTGTTCGCAGCTCATCGAGTTGAGTAGTTGAAATAATGTTTGGCAGTTGTTCGGCAACAAAAATGACAGACTCTTCTCTCGCCTTGGTACTGCTGTCCAGGAAGTCGATGTGACGTAAAATTTTGTTTTTGAAAGGCAGATTGGCAGCCAAATATGTCGCCAGTTTTGAATAGAAGTCTCGGAACTGCAAAATATAATATTTTAAAAACACATTCATATTTAACGAAAGTTAACCACGGTAGTTTACATATTATTTAAAATGGATAAAGCAAAATTTGAAATAATATGTCATATAAATTACCTACCCGATACATTAACTTCAGATTTGGACCTTCCCGATCTGTCATGAGGAATGCTGCATCTTGACCAATGCTAATTTGTTCAAAGTTCAAAAACACAGTGGTGTCCTTGTAGTCCACTTTCCAAATTTCCTCTGAATCCAAGACATCGTGCTTCACGAACTGAACCGCGATTGACCGTAGCAGCGCAACGTGTTGCTTGTGGAGTTTGTGAACAAGCACGGTCGATTTCTAAAACGCAAAATATGTGTTACCAATAGTATAACATTATTTACACAATATATACACACATTTGATAAACGAATTCATCATTGGATATAATTATAATCAACTCACTTGCTGAAACCACAATTCAAACTTTTGACTTAACTTCATAACATAAATGACAAAGCGGATGATGATTCGAGTCTCAGGGCTGTTTAGAAATCTTTTCAGTCTGGTGAGACGCAATTGCCCCTGGTCGGTTTTGTTGTGGTGTGTGTCGTCATTGATGAAGATCTTGAGCGCTTCGAATTGCTCTTCAATACGTTGAAGACACGGTAGAAGAATGAGCCACCTAAACGATTGAAAGATTTTTTAAATGTTTATTTCATTATAGCTCAATAAAACATTTTATTTTAGTGGATACCTACAGCAATAGACCACAAGTATCATGTATTATTATATTCACCTCAGCTCAACATTGCGCTTGAATTTGTGATTCTCTACGTGCAACTGTTCCTGGAGCTAAAAGGAGTAAAAAAATATGGTGTGAATATAGAAGTGAATTATCAGTCAGGATTAAATGATAAAAGTGACATTTAAAATTAAACTAAAGTCAAATTAATAATCACCTCGGCAAACTTCAATTTTCTCTTCAGGCTGTACTTGAAATAGCAGAATATGTCATCGCACAATTCTGAAACCTCAGGTAGAATAGAAGTGGCTGCCAGGCGATTGGCGTTTGCGACAGTGTGCAGGGAACATCCCCCGGTATCTATCAGGTGTTCAAGACCAGTTTTGTCTCGCAGCTGTTTGACAACACCTTTGTGAACTCCTGTACAATGCAACAAAATGTGATATGTGAAATGTATAACAGCACAAGATAGCTACCATGAAGTCTTAAGCTATTATTAATTAAACGGCCTTACCTCGCATTGTGTTGCACTTATCGGAGAAATCTCCAATCCAGTTGCGAAGCAATAATCCGTGATTTACCACAGTATCATGGATGAGAGTGGAGCACATGCCAGCGGAAAAGTCACTACCAATTGTGACGAAGTCCAGCATCTCTGTCCGAATGTGTCCTGTATCTTTCTCAGAATAGCGCACCACCACCATCATCTTGCCATCCGCTTCATCAAATGCCACCGAAAAAAAACAGTCCAGCATGCCATCCAGGATGTCCTTTTGGCAGAAGGGTGCGATTGCAAAATTAATCAAGTAGGCTTGTTTATTTCGACCACACGTAAACGACTGGGCTATCTGCGAATCCGGAAACATCGCACGCAGCAAATGGGCAGACTTGTCCTCAGAATTGAAATTCTTAGAAGTGCTTGCAGAATTCCAGACCCATCGTAACTCCGCCTTCAACACCTGAACTTCTGTTGGACTTCTGTCGTCAGCTTTCTTCTTAGCTCCGGTGGGAAAAAATGTTGCTAGTTTGGCTTGATTCGTACTACTACTATTCACGTTGGCCTAGAAAATTGTAAATGTAATAAAGTAAATAAAAAATAAAAATAATAACTAATAAACATTTTTGAAACCATAATTATAAAAACATACTGTCTATTTTAACTCAGTATGTATGAACCTACCTTATGCTTCAGAGTTGCCATATGTTGACGCAGACTTGTTATACCTGAGGGTCCTACGTTTATTGTTGTTGCGCATAATTTACATTTCGCCAAGTGTGGCTCTTCTCCTTTGCAGAGCCAGTCACCACACGTTTCAATCCATTTGGAGTCGAAAATAGTATTACGCTTTTTAGACGCCATTCTGAAACTATATTTGAAGGTAGGAATTAAAATAATATAAAATAGTACAGAGTGGCGGATAAACCCTGTCGTTTTTAATGGAAAGATATAATAGCTGTGCTCACTGTTAGACAAAATTTTATTAAGAAAATACACAATAAAAATAAACACCCATTCACTTCAATGAGATTTCTTTATTTCTGTATTTATTTTATAAACAATCTATGCTACAGTTAAAAACAGCACAGGCGGGTTTTTGCGCCACTACCCTGGGAAGCGTGGCAAGTGAAATATGTATACAATAATGTTGAATAATCCAGAATCATAGCGTACACTTGGAGTAGTCTCTGGATTGACCAAAGTGTGTCAGACTGAAAATATCTTTGGCAAAATTATCTAATTAAAGATTACGTGACTGAGATGAGATATGACTCAAACTCGATACAGGTAGGGTAGTATAGAGCCACTTATTGTAATCAATATAATACGAAAATAGTTTATTAGTAGATTGATTGCAATATAGACTTGTAAACTATTTAAACAGAATGACTAGAAATCAAACACAAACACACAGATAAAAATAACATTGTTACAAATTACTTTATTGATATAATTGACAGTTTAACGTCGTACCAATTCTGGACTACACAGGTAATTAGGATTACAGAATACATTACGAGTATATATACAAGTTTATTACATATTATGATATTTCTCCTGCCTTGCGTACGTCCACAATGCTTTGTTATATCAAATATCTAATGATTGTCGCATTCTGATGTGTTCGCTTTCTTATAGTACGTCCATTAGAAGAAGTAGTATGCGACAGAAGTCTCAAATGTCCCGCAAAGAAGCCAAACTGGAAGCAGAGATGAGAATTGTTGGCCCTCCAGGGGATACTCCAGAACAAGAAACCTCCACCACCTAAGTAAGTCTACTGCTACTAGTCTACAAACAGATCTGTCACTGGGTAGATACAACACAATGACATGTACCTGGCCGTACGTGGCAGTATATATGGGTACCCGATCAATTGAACAGTACCTACTTGTCTTCCAACAGATTATATTGCATTATTTTGACATTGAGCTTCGATAAATATTATAGATATCATAGATACCTACATTCGATAATACATATTAAAACTATTTGCCCGTAGACATGAATCCATACTTCTCATATTGTCTGAAAATGTTTACAATGAAATGAATTAGTTTTCCAGGGGTTCTAAATCATTTGCGATAATGGCTGCCACTTGCTGTCTTCTAGTACAGTTAAATTAAGACCATTGTTCACACCGACACCTGTTTTAAATACTTCACGACGGTTTTTAAAAACAGTTTTCTTTGTGTTGCATTTAATCTTTTTCCAGTTATTTTTCACCCGCGTCACAGTTTACCTATCTTTGAAATCGGCGTTCTTCTTCCGTATCGTAGAAATATTGGCATCATTTGCTTCCAAAATGGTGTTCGTATCTTGTATAAATTGAATAATAAACGCCCTTCCCCTTTGCCTAAAGTTAGACAACCTTTTGCGTTGCGCCATAATACGATTATGAGGTATAGGTAGTTTAAATCTAATTTACGTGTGTTAATAAAACTTATATATAATGAAATGTAACGGAAAACTATTTTCTAATCCGTGTGTACATATCTATCAACCAATCAGACTAGACATAAAACAAGAAAGTATATCATTCTCCACTAGTAGGGCAAACTAGAACCAGTGTTTACTAAAACCAATTGATTTAGAACTGGTTTATGAAATCCATATTTAGCACCGCGGTTCCTGTAAGCACTGGTTCTAAGTACGATATAACCAGTTCTTACTAAAACCGCTTTATGAAATCGGGCCAAAGTGACTGGACTAGTATATGACGATTACTGATGAAAATAACTAAAAGTACCTCCTATCTCTCTTCCATTAGATTCCCAGTAGTTCACCCAATGACGTTCATCTCTTAATGAAATCTTCTCAACCACCATCCACCATACATCCCAGTACAGGCCAACCCATTGGTATTCCATCGCCTCCTTTGAACCTCAATCATCACACTCCCACCAACACCATTATAACTGCCGCACCATCACCACCTGTTGTCATATCTCCCGCGGTACGTGGAGGACCTCCATCGCCTCTCCACATCTCCACAACCATGAACACCACCACCAAATATGTTGCCCCCCAACCCCAGCCCCCCGTCCCTGCTGTGAATGTCCAACTACAGAGGGCGCCCTCCTCTCAACACACAAGACAACCCCCCGGCAACCCAATGGCAACCCTACCTCAACAACAACAACATAACAACAATCACAACCGAAGTACAGCATCTGCTACCATTCAGGGACCACCGCCACAGCCACAGATACATGCTCCTCTACCTGCTGGACATCAGACTCAGTTGAGGGCATCACCACCAATGAATGGCTATATGATCCCAGCTGCTGGAGATCCTCCATTGAGGATATTCAAGGCACCCGAAGATGACGTTGTAGGTGGAGATAGTACAAAGAGTTCCACATGTCGATGTTGTTCTGTGATGTGAAGGACACAGCAACAACCTCCATATCAATATGTACCTACATTAGCAATTAGCTATTGGTCTACCAAGAGACCAGTGTATCTTCAATGAGATACAAATATGGGATGCATACGTGGCATCATAAATAGAGGAGAACAAGTAAAATAAAACTTAGAAAATTTAGTAAGCACTTTATGCCAAAATAATAATTTTGCAAGAACTTCGAAAATTTTACTAAAATGTTAGTGTATTATAGTACATTATGTAACTTACTAAGATTAACTAGTAAACTTTCACAATTTATTGTTGGTATATCATCAATGTCGCTGGCATTAACCATTTACTAAATTGTATTCATGTTTTTTTCTCGGGAGGGAAATAGGTATACTTTATGGTGTTACTTTTTTGTTTGATCAAGCGAGCAATAGGTACCTACTCAACTGATAATAAATAGAAACAATACCCAACCCATGAAAGTTCGTTCTCTTGATAGAGAGGAGTAGGTATTACATGAAAATGACAGGACCAATCATAAACCCGTGTGGTGTACCTTGAATATATTCCATGTATATACATAGATACAACCTACTACATATTTATTTATTTAGAGTTTCTTACATATACCTACAACAGCAAGCCCTATTTCAAGTTGACGTTGTGTAAGTGAAGCATATAACCTTATTGACTCTACCGAACAAAATCCTGCCTGCATTATAATGATTGAAGTAGGCACCTTGATTGTATATAATATATATTATATTTATTTGAATACAATTATGACATCGAAATACCTATTATAATTTTCTCG
>JAYRCC010056659.1:0-11528 GCA_036026455.1 Americanaplana fernaldi | reverse complement strand
TTTCAATGTGGACCGATTATTTAGTTTTTTAATATTCAAAAACCCCAGTATGTTCAGTTGAAGATCGGCAATAACCGTGAAAATATGTTACTATTTTGGTCAGAAAAATTATATACACATCAATGTATATCAAACGAACACGAAACTATGCGCTTGTAAATTTTATATACCTCATCACTGCAAATATGGTCATTTATTCCACTTCTAACTATAGTAGGTTGGTAACTAAGTATATTTAAAACTACTTCATAAAATGAGCATGACACAACAACAATTTAATGCCCCTTTTTGTTCAGCAAGATGCTATAGAATAATAAGGTTTCCAAAACTTATTCGATCTCAAAATCACCACGCATACATTTTATTTAATGATAACAACATATTATTATTATTATTTCAAGTTAAATATTCCTTCTATAAAGTTGAATGATGCTCATATATTTCATGTAGGTCGGTACGTATATACACATATATATATATATATATGTACGGGAATATGAATGTATGTATGTGTGTCCATATGGTTTGTATGTATAGGTACATATGTATGTACAATATCTACATTCATATAGTATATCTGGTTTGATGCTGATAATATTATGTACTATATGGAGGGGGTTGTTTGCATGCATTAATAGGTTGGTGTGAGAGCACAAGCAGCCGCGATGGAGCCGCGATGGAAACAAATTATCACTCCCCTGAGAGGTGCCCAACTCTCCACTAAAAGCCAGCTTTCAATTTTTCTCGTAAAATTAGAGTCAGGCTCTTTCCGAGCTGCGATCCCAAATAGCCTACATACACACATAGTCCAAGCAAGCACAAGCATAAGCACAAGCACAAGCAAGCGCATTGTCACATATGATGATTTCTACATGTAAGTAAGTCAGTAAGTTGCCAGCCTGGCTAGAAGTTAATGTGTTTATAAGAAGAAACATCTATACATACATATACATATACTTATACGTACTACATACTAAGTGGCTTAAAATAAAATAATACTGTTTAGTTATCTGTACATATTTTGTGATCAGATGTGATCTTGGAGGGAAGAATGATTGAGGAGGATATTAATTTATATCCTTAACAGTCAGCGAATATCATCCGTATCTGGCTGGATGATGACATATGTACGTACGCAAGAACGTAGTATCGTCATCGACATACAGTTTCTGCCTATCTAGCTCTAGCTCCAGTAGTTTTGACACAGAACTAAAACTGCATATATGTGTGACATTTTGTCGAATTTTACTTTTTTACACTTTTATTATACATCCATATGTATGACAAGTTCGGGTCAGGCATTTCATTTCCTGAATATTAAATAGAAATTATAAAAATATACCTGATTTGTTAAATATTGCACAAGAACAAAACTGCCTAACCCCTGTGATCTTGAAACTAGCATGCAGTATTTATTTTGCTTATAAATCATAAAATATTTTCTGTTAAAATAAACACATTTTTCGCTAAACTGAATTCACAATTTTAACAAAAAAATTTCCTCCAAAATAGCATATATACATTTTTATTTTCACCGAAATCATCAATGCAATAACTGCCTATAATGTATTGATCAAAGTTAAAGGTTTAATATGTTGGCTGTTTTATATGTTTAAACAGGTGTTTGTCTTATCAACATATTATGTTACATTTTGATTTGAATCAAGAATAGGCAGGTAATTGCATACTTTTTAAACACGCAAATTATTTTTTTGCTTTTCCCGTAAAATAACGATTTTGGAGCATATGATAGGCAATTATTGCACACGTCGTGCAAAGTGGACAAGATAGGCAGACAGATATGTCGACGTCGATATATATATATATATATATAATCATGCTATGTATGCCGATCGAGTAACCCCTAATCATTTGAGCTGGGTTGAAAGCATCAATCCCCATGCCTTCATTAGTTTGGCTTGCTTAGAGTTGTTGTTGTTGTAGCCAGAGTCAGTCATATTGTCAATTGTTATATGTATGTAGCCATATCGAATCATGCAGTGATGAACTTTAATATGACAAAAAAGTTATGCATGTATACCATACATTGATGGCTCATTAGTTTTAAAAGTTTATACATAATGCTAAATATATGCAAGATATAGATAGATTATTACATTTAAAATATCTATGCTTCAACCTATTTATTATTAGGTAACTATACATATATATTATGGATCATACATTACAACGCGTCATATTATCGATATCACTAGATACATAATACATCGCAACCATTTAAATCTTTATCTAATTATAATTGGTATAGGGATGATCAGCTACCGGGCGTATCTACCGTACCACCATCATATAGTGTCAAAATATTGTGCTTTTTGAAAAAATAAATGAATATTTGCATATAGTTTTTGCTCAGATATTATACATGTATATATTAATTCAATTCCATTATTTAATTTATTAGATACAGAAGCGTGATCTTGTAATTAGAATATAAGTAGATATATAATATACGTACCTATATATTTCAATTATTATAGTACATATCTATAGACTCATGGAGTTGTGAATGACAGCGTATAATACATACATGTATATGTTTACATGTATAGAAAAAGCATCCCTATCATATGTAGTAATAGTGACGAACAAATAATTGTCACTCGATACAACCAAACTAATAGAATGTTTTATTATGGGTTTGCAAATCAATATGTTTCGATACATTGTATGATTGTACATCTATGTATATATTTTCTATATATCTATACTATGTATATGTGTGTATAGTGTTATCCTATATTTATTTATTCATCATACAAAAATATAGTTTGATTACTATACATTTATATGACGTGATATACATGTAATTCTGTAGTTCATCTGTATACATTAGGACATGGTAGATCTTGAATTCGTATGTATTATAATTCGTCAAATTGTTCGACTATAACTACCACATAAAATCAGCATATTATTCTTCTCTTCTCCGTCGCATGACAGACTCTGTGTAATGTTCGTTAGTTGGGAGCCCTAAGAAGTCTTATTTTGGTCAAGTGAATCGAATTTGGCCCTTCGATCCTCATCCTCTGCGCATGTTCAGCTCAGTTGAGGGTTGCTAGCCTCGGACGACTATACGACGACTATACGAAGACTTATTTGCGACCACATTCGTCATAATATAATTCCCACAACCTCAAATATACATATATGTACATAATATGTATGTATGCATGTATGTATAATATGTATAAATAATGCTGCTGTTGAACATTCAATAACATCATCAAAATAGTTCTGATCTGTAGCCCACGACGCAAAACCATCGCCCATTTACTTACATTCCACGCTGGCACTGCAACATTAGCTATATATAACTGTCTAACTCAAAGCGAGCCTGCGTATAAAATAAAAATGTGCGCAAATGGATTCACAGCAGATCCGAGTAATAATGTTATCATTTATAGAGCGCCGAGCTATCACTAGAAATAACCAAACAACATATTATTATTGAACATATTATTATATTATATATTATGATAGCAGGCTACATCTATCTACACAAACCAACATTCATTCTATGGATTCTGCGTGGAATAATATGTGTACATATAGTATATCCATATATATATACGTAACAACCATACATATACGTACGTATAGCTATGTATAATTAATATCAAATTAGTTGCAAGATAGCATTCAGCGAAATGTTCGGTACACAAAACAGCTCCCAAATAACAACAATAGGAAAGGATAAAGCTGAGGCACACAGGGCTGCCATTAGATACCGGTGGACCAAAATAGCTCACACTGCACTACGAACGCAACTCCGGGAGGAAATCATACCAAATCCATCGCTTGTCACGGAAATTAAAGAAGATTATTCATTAACAAGTAGTAGAGTCGCCGACTCGCCAGCTGATCAAACTCGTCCTAACATTAATTCGTTCATATTCGGTCATTCCCACCCAAATAAAAAAGCGACTTTGGAACATTCCAGCGACAAACTCACTGACTCTCAGTTGAATTATGAGCAGCGGCAACAACAATACAGTAGTTGCAGCATTGGTTGTCAAACTATTGTCGATGCCTCATGTTCTCCTAGTAGTGCATCATTCAGTTGGAACAATGAAGTAAAAAAGATAGCCCCCCGCGGCGATGACACTTCATTTAATAAAACATGTATAGCATCAATGGATACCCCAGAATTCCACGGATTGTCATTGTTTCCGTCGAGCACCCACACAACCCAACTATCCACAACTTGTGATAACCAACAATTGCCCAGAACATCGACATCCATTGCCAAATCTGTTCTATGCAGCACAGCTTCCTCCCATCTGAGAGACATCTCCTCGACACAGAAATCACGTGCATATGGCAACACAATGGATGCCATGACACCATCGTACACATCCCCGGCGACCTTCATGACGTCATCCTACACGACGCCTACCATTGACATGACCTCTTCCCCCTCACGTATGCCCATGGTGATGACAGCATCCGCTCCCATGGCTCCCATGTCACTAGTCCTCACCATCTCGGGGGGAGAGGAGGCAGTAGACGAGGTCAAACTGAGATCACCCTCCCAGCCCACGTCAACCGACATCGGTTCCCTGGTGAGTCATGGACTCAAATTGGTGCGCAGTCGAGCAGGCAGCAGCCGGAAGCGCAGATCCATGAAGTCGCCCAAGAGTCACAGTGGCAGTAACAACAACTCCTCAACAACCACGCCTGGAGCAACTAAACCAATAGTGACACGAAGCTACTACATCAGCAATTTGAGCAGACCGCCACCGAATTCCACTGAAATTGCCGATCAACGGGCGAAGCACAAGCGCATTTTAGTCAACGTCGGAGGGGAAAAGCATGAAATTTTGTGGTCCACGCTTGAGAAACTGCCAACCACCCGACTTGGTCGACTGGCTTTCTGCAAGACACATGAAGATATCATGGAGGTGTGTGATGATTACAGTTTAGAGGACAACGAGTATTTCTTTGATCGTCATCCACATTCATTTACGTGTGCACTAAACATGTTTCGTACCGGGGCGCTTCATCTTGTGGAGGACATGTGTGTGATGAGCTTCTCGGAGGACCTACAGTACTGGGGCATCGCTGAGAAGCACATGGAGGCCTGCTGCCAATACCGATACTTCCAGAAGAAGGACCTAGTGGAGGAGGAAGTCAAGAAAATGGATGACAACCAAGATCAGTGCATTGAGGAAGACTTTGGGGATGGCTGCTGTGCGGACATTAGACGACAATTGTGGGATTTGTTGGAGAAACCTCAATCTTCAACGGCTGCAAGAGTAAGTGACTTGCGGCTATGTATAATATAGTATACGCATGGTTAATGATATTTAATCACCATGATAATTGAGAAGTAAATTATCAAAAGACTTAATAGGGTGGAATATGCAAACCTCCCTAACAAAATATATATATAATATAATGTATTCGACTTGAGTGATAACATTAATTACGTCAATCAATTGACGAGGCCACATCATCAGTGGAAAAATATATTCTGCTGTTTAGAGATCAACATCTTTTCTTTTTTAGGTTGACGGGCTTTTAAAATATTTATTTACCATGCTACGTGAACAACACAAACGTAGCATGTTATCGTTAAACAGCTCCTCAAAATTGAAGAAGCTCCTAGTTTAGTTAGAAAGGTTAGAAAGACGCAAGTTTCAATACATATATGATAATTATTTTTCACGTTGGCAACATTTAAGTATGTTAGTCATAAATGCAAATATAATATTTTATCACTTCTATTTTAGAGCATTGTTTCTTCAATATTAGTACATTTAATCATAAATTAATTTTAAAAAATGGATTAATATACTTTAATTCATATATTTATTTATTATTTAAACTATTTTAAACTACTTCATTATTCTAAACAAAATTAAATAGAAATAGAAAAATGGGAAAACGTCTATTTGAAGGTTCACTCGAATTATTATATTTTTAGTGGTGATTTTATTTTTTTGGTATCATAAATTATTTCAATTATAAATACTTTATTAAATATTTATTATTAATATATTTTGAATTTATCCACAAAATAACAACAACGATTCAGTTTATTTATTGCAATAAATTTAATAATTTCAACAATATTTTCACCGTTTTATAAAAAGCTGTTTGCATGAATACAGCGCCGTAATATTTACACTATTTTATACACACAAGAAAAAGATAATGCTAAAAAGTAGAAATTATTATTTTGATCATATTATTATTACTAACAAACTGTTGTTATCAATAATATCCTCCTGACGGTTTCTTCTTATATGTTGAACTATATGTAAGAATGATTTCTGATGCTGGCCATTTAATTTCACATTTATGTGCTGAGCAATTATACAATTTATAGATGCTTACTGACACATTCAAAGTATTTATAAGACTGTATAGATGCCCATGGATGATACTATTCACGATCGCGTATTAATGATAATCATCTTCAAATAATTCTGGTTTGAAACGCCTTTGTAAATATAATACACAAAATAAAATTAATTAAAGATTAAAATTAACACGAGATTAGTTAAACCTAGATTAGTTAATACTTGTTGAGCCGTTTCCTGAATACGGCTCAACAAGTCTATACATATAATATACAGATTGTCCTCAAAGTAACCGTCTAACTTTAAAACTAAAACATTTTAATCCAAAATAATATATTTAAATATGTAGGACATGATTAGTTATATATAATATACAATAATTAATATATCTTGAGGTTCATTCGATGAATAATTTACAGAAGCGAAGCTGACGTACAAATTTGCAAAAATACAATACAACCTTAATTCAGCCAATATATATTAATTTATTTTTAAAAAAGTGATGTAATTTATATATCAAATTAAAGAGCGGAAAAAACTACCTTACAATATATACTCAATAATAGTTTGAAAACAAACTTTGTCACATAAATGCCCCTTAATCTGTAGCAAATTTTACAGAAAAAACAACAATTTCAGAAAATTCAGTATATATACCACACAAAAACCAAACAAGAACACCAAATTGGATAGCGATAAACCCAATTCAATAAATACCACTGCCTTGCATCAATACATAACTCAATACAACTTGAACACATAATATTATTATAATTATAAACAACATATCCTACCTAAATTCCTGACGTAGCACTTGTAACTACCACACATATTTTCATATCTTTAAAAAGTTTGAAAAGTCCTCTTGCAAAACAATAAGTGGTTTAGTTGCACAAAACTACCACCTCAATCACACAGGTAGATAAAACAAGATATATTTTGGGAACTTGAATAACTGAAATTAATTTTGACAAACATTTTTTAGACCAAAATAAACTATAACAAAATTTTCTTAACCCCTCGTAGATAATGGGGGGTGGGGGTGGTACCACACCCCCTACCTTATTTTCAAAATTTGTTGCATAATGACTCTATTAAATCTTATGAAATTTGGAACCACTGATCAACATTTTAAAGCGGTTTTGCAAAAAAAAAAATTTTTTTCAATGAGCCTTTTGAGTAATGCTGTTTATTATTCATTGTAAACATGTATATCATAATAAATTAATATCCTATGGAAAATAAATAAAAATATATTGTTTTTTTTTGGACCAGCTGTAACAGCCAAGGAAAATCGAAAAAAACATTTTTTGCGATAAAAAAATCTGTAGAACCGAATCGACTCAAATTTCACTGAAATGTGCCCAATGACATTTTACATACTTTCTGAAAGTTTGGATCAAAAATATTTTTTAGAAAAGAAATTATGTTATTTTTAGAAAATTGTATTATATATTACATATTTTATGATCCGTATCACTGGTTAAAAATAGAAATGTCAAATCGACCATTTAGATCGAATAGTTCCGATATGTTAAAATCACAAAATAAACCATCACATAAACCATCAAACTCTAAAAAAGTATAACTGCATTTTTTAACAACTGATAATTTTGATAAATTACTGCAAAACACACTCGACAAGCAAACGCAACAAATACATGAAAAATTTCAACAAGAAATTCAAGTATTAAAATACATAATATATAAAAACCAAAATAGAATTACAGAATTAGAAAAAACAGTCGAAAAACAAATGAATACAGTTGAAATCTTAGATAACCACAGAAGAAGAAAATACGCTATTGTTCATGGTATTAAAGAAGATAGCAAAGGAGAAGAAAACCTTCTGAATGACATCATAGAAGAAAATAATATACAACTGTCAAAAAAGTTTAAACCAATGAGACTTGGTAGATATTCTCCCAACAAATCAAGACCAATCAAAGTAAAATTTGATTCAGTGACTGAAAAAATAAATACAATAAAAAGACTACGTATAAAACTAAGAGAAAACAAAATATTCATAAACTATGACGAAAGCAGAATCACCCAACTAGAAAACACAAGACTTCGAAACGAAAAAAAGAAATTATCAACAGAAAATCCTAATAAAAACATTTTTATAAAACAAGGTAAAATATACATGGACAATGAGGTTGTAGATACCTTCAATCTCAAAAACTCTTATTTTCGTATTTAAGTAAGGATAGGAACATAAGAAAACAATCAAATTATAAGCAATTACGTACAAATAAAAGTAAGATAATTTTTCCTAGTATATTTTTAACTAATATAAGGTCACTTAGAAATAAAATTGACGATCTAAACGCAACTATAAAAATGATACATCCTGATATTATCATAATAACAGAAACATGGCTAAACAGTAACATATTATCTGATTCCTTCGAACTATCAAATTACAATTTTTTTCGTAACGATCGAATTGAGAAAACTGGAGGAGGTGTATGTATTTGGTCAAAAACAGACCTTCGTTGTGAAATAAATAATAATGAAAACATACCAAATTACATCAACTTCCTACAGTTAACATCATATGATAATTCTAATAAGAATCACCCTAAACTATCAATCAACGCAATCTACATACCACCAAACTTAACAGCAGAACAAACACAAGAGTTGAACAATTTTATTGTAACTACACTAGATAACATTTTACTAAAAATTCCTGATTCTCAAATAATATTTGCCGGAGATTTTAATAAATTCGATATGATTAACATAACTGACAGTTTCAATCTCATTCCAACGGTAAAAAAACCCACACGTCTTAATGCAATACTTGATCAAATCTACTTAGCAAAACCAATTATAAAATATTTCAAAGAAGAAGCCGAAATAGGTCCACCTATATCAAACTCAGATCATACATGCATCATTCTACATCCCAATATTACTATATATAACCCTACCATCAGAACAAAATCTGTGTACGATTACAGGAAGAGTAATATCCAACGTTTCCTAACAACCTTACAAAACTCAAATTTGGAAAGTATCAAAAACATAAACTCAATTGATAATCAAGCAGAAACATTCTTACATTTATTACAGTTAGCCATCCGTAAAATACCAAAACATATAGTCCCTATCAGTGAAAACGACAAACCATGGCTATCATCAATAACGAAAAAATTAATAAATGATAGATGGAAGGCCTACCGTGAACACAACTATCCGAAATACAATCATCTAAAACAAAAAGTAAAAACTGAAATTATAAAATCAAAAAAGTTATGGGCTAAGAAATTATCAAAATCTTCAAATAAAGGCATATGGAATATCTATAATAAGATGAACAATCAACAAACCAATAAAAAACACTCAATTATTCAACTATTAGATTCTTTATCTAAAAACCACAATAAAAGCATCAATATGATAAACGAACATTTCTACAATGTTTTCAACAACACATCTGCACAAACCTTTTTTGATGATGATAACTGGTCAATTCAATTTTCAGAAGTAGATGTTCATAACGAAATTATAAAACTAAACGATAGCAAATCTATGGGACCCGATAATATTCCACTAAAATTAATACGCCAGAGCTCCCATATCATCTCAAAACCATTAAGTGAACTTTACAACAATATAATTGTACAAAGACAATACCCCCAAATCTGGAAAAAAGGATGTATTATACCCATCCCAAAGAAAAAACAGCCAAACTTAAACGACCTAAGACCTATAACTCTATTAGATACTTTTTCGAAGATCTTCGAAAAACTTTTACTTAGTAAAACAAAAACTGATCTGATAAATCTATATGATAAATATCAATATGGTTTTAAACCATTTTCCTCCACAATCTCAGCAACAATACATGTTCACGATCTACTAACAAAACACATTGATAACGACACGTTTGAGGCCGTATCTATGATTGCATACGATCTATCCAAAGCCTTTGACACAGTCAATCACGCAAAACTAATTAATACGATGACACAGAGTACTTTACCAAAAGGTCTTATAAAACTTATCAAAAACTACCTATATAACCGTGTACATTATGTCAAAATAGAAAATTTAACCAGTAACTGCCTACCCATATCATCAGGTGTTCCCCAGGGAGCCTCAATATCCCCACTTCTTTTCTGTATATATATGAGTAATATAAACGAGGATGAAAACAATATTACTACCATCAAATATGCTGATGATGCAACAACGATCATTCCTCATATAAACGAAAATGCAATAAATACCGACATAGATAACCACTCACGCTCATTTGAAACAAAATGCTTAAACCTAGACTTGAAATTAAACAAAAATAAAACTCAGATTTTAACCATAAGGAAAAAAAGGCCACACAAAGAAAATAATATTAGCACAATAAAAATACTTGGAATCACCTTTAATTCAAAACTAAGTTGGCACGACCACATAAAAACTATTACCTCTAACACAAGTAAAAAATTATATCCACTCAGACAATTAAGAAAAGTTATATCAACAGAAGAACTCCTTACAATTTACAAAGCAACAATTAGATCCATAATCGAATACGGTGCACCTTTAATGATCGGTATGAACAAAAATCACTCATTGCTTCTTGAAAGAATACAGAATAGAGTACTTAGGATCATTTACTTCCCAAATATACAAGAAATCACTCATTTAGAATCAATCGAAACTAGAAGAAGATCCCAAGCATTCAAATTATATCAAAACGCAGGACACAACGAACATCATTCAATACACCATCTAATCCCACATAAATTAACACGATCAAACTGCTACTATCAGCCATCTTCTAAAAGCGACAAACGTTATAGATCATTCATACCATATACTACACATTTAATGAACAGCCATATACTTAAACAAACCTTCAAATAGAATGTAACGTTTATATAATGTTATTTTTAATATATTTGTATTAAGATTAATATATATATATATTTATGTATATTAATTTACATACCTAATTTACATGTATTTTATTTGTATTAAAAAAACAAAAACAAAAAAAAACAATTAGTATTTATATATTTATATCAAAACAAAAACATTTTATTCATCGTCATGTACCATAATACTGATGTACCTAGATTACCATTCAAGGTACTTTCTTATTAAATAAACACATTATTATTATTATTATTATTATTATTATTATTATTATTATTATTATTATTATTATTATTATTATTATTATTATTA
>JAYRCC010055548.1:0-11552 GCA_036026455.1 Americanaplana fernaldi | reverse complement strand
GTAGTTGGACAGGAAGGGCAATTGAAGATGTGTATGGTATTATGGGGGGTTTGATGACATGCTGGACATATGTTTTGGGTGTCTGTTTTGATCATGTGTTGGAATTTGTTGAGACGGGGGCATGCGTCAGATCTAAGCTGTGCTAGTAGGGAGCGTTGCTCCCTACTAAGCAGCAGTTCAGATCTGTGTATGTCAGGTGGGCGTGTGTTTATGACCGGGTTGACTGCCAGGTGTGAGATTGTTGATAGGTAAAGGTGGGGTTGGTATTAAAGAAGTGTTGGATCTTGGCAGGACAGCTGTTTTTAATCTCCAGGCTCACTACAGCTCCATCGTGTCCAGAATGCCCTTGTGTTAGTACAGTACATGGAGATCCTGGAAGACAAGATCATACACTTCTTCATGCCAACCCAACATTTAATACTAACCAACAGCATGCATAGTAATTCGATGATTTGAAGACAACAACATTGAGCACTGCTCCCATGGTCAACGTGTAGTCACATTTGGAACTACTAATTCTATGTAAAGCAACAACTCAACAGACGTGTGATTCATGGGCGATAAGAACTGTTTGAAGCTGCTGAAACAATTTTCTGCCAAATGCCTCGACGTTGCTGACAGGATTTTTTAACGAAATGAAGTTGCTGATCTTCATATTCCTCCACAACAGACCTTGCTGATTGATTTATTAGATAAAATTGGTTCAGTTTTTTAGTGAAATTTTAAATTTTGGAAAATAAATTGTTAGTTTCATATTTCCAGACATGTACATTTTTTTATGTATTTTAATATATTTTATACGCCTTTAAAATGAATCATAAGAAAGTTATTTGGTATTTTCATGTTTTCATTTGCCTCTAAATAGGATATATATATTGTAAGACATTAAGTAAGGTCTTATCTACCATACAAAACATCTCTTATATCTCAAAACAAGGTTCACTGGTTTTCCACCTATCTATGGAATAATGGTTACAAATAAACAAACAAATTATATGTCAGAGTTAATGACCGTATACTATTGTACAATAAAAATAAAAATAAAACTAAGTACAAATATTGAACGGATTGTAATACAATCTCAGTTAAAAAAGTGTGGTTGAGATCTCCAAAAAGGATAGAAGGCATTACTCTTTGAGGGTGATTGAGCCACAAAATGTAGTTGAAATATGCAAACCTTAAAAAAGGTGGTTAAAAAGTGTTTAAAAATGCTGATAATGAAATAAAAAAGATTTACAATCAATATGGTAGAGGTGGGAGTCAAATTCAAGTCACTGTAATTCAAAAACTGTGCTTCCAAACACCCTATTTCCAGTAGGTACCACACTTTTAAGCACCCTTTTTTAACTGAGATGCCTGTCAACAATAGTTCAAATTAAAACAAAAAGAACACAACATAACCTACTTTTTGCAGACACATTTCTATAATTAGTTAAACAACATAATTGGGTAATATTATTAAATAACTACAATGAATCAATGAATAAATATTAAATAATGTAAAATAATATGTATATACTTATACACTTAACCCTTCAATCACTATGGGTTTTGAAATATCTCAAAAACAACAAAAGATAACACATAAATTTTAGGTGATCCACAAAAATTCTCTTGCATATCTTTTAATGTACATTTGTGAAATTTCAACCATCAGTTCTTCCAGGAGATTACCTTGAAGAGAGCTCATCCATGTGATTTTTTGACCTTCAAATGAGAGGCCTCCAGGAGTATTGGACATAGAAAATTTTTTGAATCTGACGATCAAATGTTTCTTAGTTATTATGGTCCAAATTTCAGTCAAGGTGGGGGGGTAGTAAAATAGCATAATGATTGATGGGTTAAATAAATCCCTTTTTAGTCATTTTTTCCATTATTTTGGTGTTTGACTTTACCTGTCTTGCGACAGGACTTTATTGGAGCATTAAGTGTGTTTTAAGTCGAGGATGCCCTTCCTTACCGACATCATGGCACTATCAATTTATATGGTCTAGGTGGAAGTCGAACTTGGGTTAGTGTGACCATAGTCCACCATCTACCATTGCGCCATTATCACACTTATGTATATATACTTTTACACCTATAAGGTACAAACGTTTTGCCCACCGCAACTTTATTCTTATTCAATATAGATAAATTGATAGTAAACCTTTTTTAATATTATGCTAATTATAACTTACCACAATTTCCATGGAAATGTTTAATGCTGCTTTTAGCAACATTTTTGAAATCTTCCCAAGTTGCTTGGTTTCTATAAATGTTAATTATTCAGTGAAAAATTATGATATGTTACAATATATAAATAATTTCAAGTGTCTATGCAAATACATACATATATAATACGGTATTCTCTATATTCTTACAAATAATGTATAGTAACATGTCATAATATAACATAAATTAATTTGTTATATTTTAGCAATTTCATTATCCACTCACATTTCATATCCTTTCCATTTTATTTTATATTTTTTTCTTCCATTCTCTTTCTTACATTCTATAATATCATCGATTTCAAAAATATTATCTGACATAATACTGAAAAGAAAAAAAACAATTAAATTTAATTTGTAATATAATAGGTACTGTAATAAGCATACTAAATAAAATTAATTAAAATGAACACTAGCATTTGAGTTTTCTTATTATTAATGACTTACAATGACAAAATATGTTAAAATAGTATAAAACTGTTTAAAAAACGCTTTTCCTGAATTCCAATAGATCATAG
The DNA here is from genome assembly GCA_036026455.1 of Americanaplana fernaldi. NCBI lineage: Eukaryota > Metazoa > Platyhelminthes > Proseriata > Otoplanidae > Americanaplana > Americanaplana fernaldi. Next base: position 8,821 of record JAYRCC010055548.1, on the reverse strand, counting down.
ATTGATTGACATTTTTCTCAGCTAATATACTAGCCCAATCAAACATATTACATACATATTACATTATATTACATTTTATTTGTGTATATAGCTACTCTATTCAAAAATATCCTCAGTAATTGTCATACATAATGTTCAAATTTAAACAACTCTAAATATATTATTTTGTAGGTCATTTCCATACACCATAGACATTATAAAATAACATATACAAACTTGATGATATGGTATTGAATAATATGTATTGAGATATATTAAAGCTTAATTTTTTTATAAATTGAAACTAAATAGTCAATATGAAACACAGGACACACTATAGCATATTTTTCAATAAAATCTGCCTTTTGTCATGTGTCTATTTTTTAATTTATATAATTGAATGTAAATAAATTCAGGAGATAAAATATGTATGGTCAAAAAAATATCACCAGGTGACAAAAATAGAAAAATGAATATTATTAGTTGGGTCTAGAACAGTAATCCTGTGACAATGACATATTTGGCTAACATGTTTAGATCATTGTTTTGACTTATATAAACATTTTATAAAAATATTTAGAATCCCATCCACTTGCAAAAATCTCGGGATTTTTTTATATGGGGCCAAATTCAAAATGCCTACCTTTTACTATAGAAATAAGCCAATATTTCAAAAAAGATAAATATTTTTTTATTATGCATTGTGAAGCCATATAATATAATATTATATCAATAGATATAGATGAAATCTGCTATCAAGATCATTTAAGATGTGATCTAACAAGGGTACCATTAATGATTGAACATATTTCATATACATATTATTGACATTCAACTGTATTTTTTTGCATTTCACAATATTTTTTATCATATATTTGATGTCATAAATATATTATGATGGCATTATATATAGTAAAATAATAGCTATTAGCCAGGGGACATTTTATTTTGAAAGGGTGGGGGTTGTTCAAACTGGTCAAATGGTCCTGGATCAGCACCTGAAAAATAGATGCTTGTATTTTTAACTTTTTCAAATATAAGTTGGTGACAACCTGGTGGTAGAGTCATCCTACTCTTAGGGGTTGTTGAGTCATCCTAAGGTGGGGTTGTCACTCATATAGTTTGTTGGCAACCTGTTGGTCAATGTGACTACCCATGTTGTCAACAAAATGTATGAATGACAATTCCTAGGTTGTCAACAACATCAATTGTAAAAAAAAAGTTGTCAATGGGGTGGTCGAGTAATCATAGCTATATTGTCAACTTTATTTCTAGTACAGATGGACATTCAGGGGTGGATACTGAATATTTATTTGAAAAGGTGGGATCAAGTATCAATTTGAGGCTGTACAATCACTGGGTTAATATAGCAAGTGCAGCCTATAAATGTGAGCACATCAGTGGAGAAATTTGGTCCTATAAAATTATTAATCTGGCATTATACATTTAACAAAATAATCAGAATACATGATTCTTTCCAAATACCTAATTTTTGTTTCATTTTGTTATATATAAGCAGGCACGCCGTTATGGGGGGGGGGGGGGTGTTGGGTCGAACGCCCCCCTTACAAATCAGGAGCCTATTTCGCAAATGGTGCCTACAACTTTGCAAGGCCCCTCTTTCGAAAAAAAAAGTTAGAACACCAAATGTGTTAATCATGGTAGTACAGTCATTGCCGTATACTAGTAATTTTTCTCTGGCCACTAAATTGTGTAGGCTGGTTGTCATGTATGTGAACCATACTTGTCTGTATTTACTGCTCTATATATATATACTGTATATAAAATACCTATGTAGATAAAATAATTGGTTCTCTATATATTTATGCATTTCCATAATAATAATATGTTTCACAAAAATTTTAAATGGCGCCTAATTCAAAAAATGTCCCTCTTTTATATAATCCTGGCGGTGCGCCTGATAAGTACCTATACCTTCCTAAAGCAGCTATTTTTATTACAATGAAATAACTTGTCGAGGTTAAACAAAAATCAAATGTGTAGATCTTTCTGGTTTTATTTAATAGCCGATTCAATTTTTATAATCAGCTTTGAAATTTTGGAAAAAAATAATGAAATTGCTGATTTTTGAAATTTAATCACCTATAACTTTTTCTTGAAAGACATGGTATTTGTTGATAATATTGAAGTAGACATATTATGTAGATGTTGAGTAAGTTATTATTAACACTATCGTATAAAATTAAATATAGAAATAAACAGGCAAAAATATGATATCGATACAAAGTTAAAATAGTAAATCGTTAGTTAAATTATTTCAATTTTCAAGAACATCAAATTGTGTCATTTTCTTTGTCATACTTTAATTTTAAAAGAGCCACAATAATAGTGTAAATGTCTGCAGACGCCCTTGTAAATGATAAAAACACGTTACAAAACTTACCTGTAGCTATCTCGCCTGTGGACGAAAATATTATATTATTTGAAAATACGCTAATAGTATTTATTTACATTGGACAAATTAATTGATTTAGTCAAACAAAATCTTTTTCTTATTGTACTTTAAAATAAAAATACGGATTTCTTTTTAACTATAAGAGAGAGTAACAATTTTATTGTAAAAGTTTTCTTGTATGAATTAATTGATTGTATATAAATGAAATTCTCATAGGATTTCCATTTATAATAACGATTTTGATTTTAGGTCCCCTAACGTTTTAGAAAAATGCTCTTTCTCTCTATTAAAAAAAACGTTGGAAGACATTTTTTTGAATAAGTTATTATGATGACAAAAAAACTTTTAATTGACATTATATTCGTACTACTATAATTATATACCAGTAGTTTAACTAAAAATAATATTTATACTCCTTCGAATAGGTTTATTAACCAATAAGAACAGATTTCCGTTAGGGTTAGTCCTCTAACGGGGTGAGGTCGTCTAACGAGGCATAATATTCATCGAAAGTCGTCTAATGGTGTATATACAATCTCTCTCTCTCTCTCTCTCTCTCTCTCTCTCTCTCTGCCGCACGGATAGGTGATTTAAGGTCCTTGTATATTTTTGCCTTCAAAAACCATGATTACAGGTCCTTGGAGGGGAGGTACTGAGAGAGTTGCGTTATTGTTTGATTTAGAGATCTTATTTTATTATAATATGATATCTCGTTATATTAAGGTATATTATTTTGAATATTCTCTCATTTCTAAAGTTGTAACGAAATGTAATATAATATTTATGATTATTGACATGGTCGAAGGTCCTTTTTACGGGTCCCTTTAATATTTTACATATTTTTTTATTAAAAATCGGTTCTAGTTATTACTTATAGTAATCAGTTAATATTACCTTGGTAACCAACCATTTTTTTAAATAATTTTATTATATATTTACTGGTTTTATTTTTGTATTTGTTAAACTAACGTAGGTACTTAATAATATATATGTACATATATAATTATAGCATACATAATAATTTTATAATAATGAACATACATTCTTAATTATTGTAAACATAAATGAATAGTGTAGAGTTTTGTAACAAATTATTATCAAACTACCTCAATATTTGGTATACCTAATTGAAGCTAGGATTTAATTCTACTTAGTTAGCTCGTGTGTTTATGATGAATGATAAACACATAATATAAACTGCTACACACCCCGCTAAACACACTTGTATGTTAGATATTTTCTATTGATGTGATTTACGAGCTGAAGGACGTTTTGGGAAATCAGTCACAACCAGCCGTGTGTTAATTTACTCCTATATGCACTAGGACAACTCGAATGGCAGAATCAATAGTGAGTCCCATCAGACGTAGATCTCTGCATGGCAGAATCATGACAAGTTTAAATACCTCTACCATTATCCAATTTTCATTTAACATTTTTATATTGTAAATAAATTATTTTTAATAGTATCTTAATATGGTTTTTATTTAATAGTATATTTAACTAACATGATAAACTTCATAAAATTTATTGTAACCTCAAATTATACCTAACGTATTTTAGATATTACGGCTATATACCTACCCACATTGGTACAGTGAAAAGAAGTAATAATAATAACTTTATTTAATAAGAGGCACCGTGAGGTGATTTGACTAGGAACCTATACATAAGTAAAAGATAAAATATATGTAAACTACAATTTGTGTCATACAACATCATCCTTATATATTTTTTTAGATAGTTGTTAGTGGGGTTAATATATTATGATTGTACAATTTAAAATAGTAATAATAATATAATTATAGAACTCTTTCATATAAAATAACATAAAATATCAAAGTTCATAATATAGAAAGATCTAACTCTAACTCATAAAATAAATGTATACAAATCTCACAATTATAATATTTTTTTTAAAAACGGTAGGTACCAGAGTATTTTAAATCATCACAACATAATTTTGTTTACATTATTAATTATATTATTAAAAGTGTAGATCTTTGAACCAAGTACATACATCATTCTTTTATATGTATTTTTGAGATTTTTTTATGAATGTGTATACTGCCGTGCTACGACAAAAGACAGTAACTAAATTTTCCCATTTTAAGTATATATATGACAGTTACTCTATAAAAATAAATAGTTTTACTTTGATTCTTACCTTTATTATATCGAGGCAACAAAAAGTAATTTCATAAATAGATTCTTCAAAATATAATAGTGTATAAGCCAATCTCACTGAATTGTCATTACTGTAAATACATATTTTGCAGTTACTGTCTTTTATCGTTGCAGGGCAATATAGGGGTCGACAAAAAGTTCATTTTTTGGAACATGAATATCTATTGCATACTATTAAATTCATTTGAATTCAAAATGTAAAATATCGATGTTCAATACAATATAAGGTTAGATTTTTCTGTTTGAAGAGACATGGACACAAATCAATGTGACTCAAATTCCTTTATTTTAACAATGCAGTGTTTATTAACCAAATGAGATTCATCATCTTGGTATAATGTATGAAACCGAGATAACGTAATTGGTCTACCTACAGATAATTCAGATGAGTGTCGAAGATATTGCAGATGGATGGAAAAGTGTGGGATGACAAGCATGTCTTGGAAGGCCGCGTACAAGCACCTCAAGAAAGAAATAGTAGAGACAAACAACAGTTTGAGTTGTGCTGTCATTTCAGCATAGACTGGATCATCGCCAGAGTCATCGAAGAGAATGGAAACTGCGTATTGCAATGTCCAAAGACTGCGTATGGTTTTATTAGTTTATTCCCAAATATGGATTTTAAAAAATCTGAGAATAAACGATTTTTTTTGTTGACCCCTATATTGATACAATAAAGTATAATTGTATTCAACTGTTTATATAAAGAGATGTATTCCAATATGCAAGAATTATAGTATAATATAGTTTTTTAAAATAACTAAATACCAGTTATAAAATAATTAAAAACTTCAACAGATAATATGGAATAATAATATAAAAACACAGTAACAACTATAAACGAATAATATAAATCGGAAATTCATTTCCTTCAAAACCTCATAATACTTATAATACTGAATTGTTCAACATAATTAACAGATAGTAACAGATAATAAGTATAAAATACATATTATGGTGAATGAACAAATTTTAGATTGTGGTATTGTTGCAAATAAAATGAAAAGATTTAATTTTTCGTGTAAAAGTCACATTTATACGGCTTAGTGCAGACCTGACAATCAAATTTAGCTACCAATTATTTAACTCGCAATTATAAATTAATAACCGAGATTTGCAGACCTGATAATCAAGTGATTGGTAATTAAAGGTTGACCTTCTTATTTTGAAACGATTTTATTAGTTGCTACATTTTAAACATTTCTTTGGATACCTACATAAAATTACATCAACATAATTTAGTATAATAATTTCACATTATTCATTACAAAAATTAACAGTCAACTCAGATATAATTGCCAATTAACTTAACAGTTAGGTCTGCACATCTAACTTGAATATTAACTCAAAACATAATTGACAATTAGCATAATTATCAGGTCAGCATTAGACCGATAGAGATGAAAAGGAATCTATCTTGAATTTCGTTTATATTTTATGTATGATTTAATTTGTATATAGGAACGATTTTGTAAAACTGGATATTGTTTTTGAGTATCTATTATTTCTTTTTTAGTTGGCATTTTACTATGCATATTCACAAATTGTTCCATAAAAGCATTGTATAAAGCTTGTTTTTCTTCTGGTGACCATATTTTGCGATTTGAGACCTTGTTTGTTTTTACTTTTAATGGCATTGCAACATTTGAGATCTTATTTGTTTTCACTTTTGATGACACTGCAATATTTTCAAATACTGTTTCTATTTTTTTTGATGTTGATGGTTTTGGAACTATTGGAGCTATATCGTCCTCTTCATTTTCAGAGTCACTTGAACTCATATGTATTTGTAATTGTCCCATCTCCTTTCCTGTATTTTGGCTTTCATTTGACTCCATCGCTAGAAGAAGTTTAGTCATTTTAGTCAACTCTATCGTGTGATCTTGAAGACGGTAATACTCTCGGTGAGTCTTTACATCATGACCCATGTGTTTAGCAATATAGTCAATTTCGTATTCTTTCAAATCAAGCACTTGTGACGATGTAGCAATGTGTTTTCTCATCAAGGTACCTGTAATTCTAGAAGGTTCCTTTAAGTCAGCCAGCTGAACTGTTTTTTTAATCGCGTCACATCCCCTCGTATTTTCAAGTGATCCTTTGTGTACTAGCGAAAACACATATTGGTTAGTGTCCGGAACACCAACTTTAGGCCTGTGTTCTAATATTATATTAATGGCCATTTTTGCATCAGTTGGAATTAAAATTGGTACTGGGCGTCCATTTTTTCCTTTTTGATATATTAGGTCATATCTTTTCATTAAAACTTTTTCCAATTCAGTTAACGCTACATTTGTATTGATTTCCCATTTGTGTTTTTCAAGAAAGGTCTTTATCTCCATCTTGTCAACATCCCCCACTCTCCGCCGATTAAAAATAATGATCCTCGCAAGACAATGATGAATTAATTGTTGCAACCATGTTGCAGTACCTTCTGGTTCATTACACAATTTTAATATAGAACTTTTGAGGTATTGTGTATATTTTGAAATATCTTCGCTCAATGGTAAAAGTGTACATCTTTGACTACGCTTCAGCGATTGGTCTAATCTTGCTTGTTGAGAAACTGCAGCTGCATATTCTATTGAATGTAATGATATATAATCATCGGCCATTTTGCGGCTGTATTCATCACCATTCCTAATTGCAATGCCTTTATTAATTTCAACAAGTCCAATCAGCCACTGTCCACATTTCAATGCTGTCGATGGAGTTATAATAGATATAGCTTCATATTTTGAACCTCCGGAAAATCCACACAAATTCCTTATTGCTTGTGTAATCATATCAAAATTGCTTGGTTTTAAAATATTTATATAAGTATCATTCTCATAAGTGGGGTTAATTTTCCTTATCTCTACCACTATTCTTGCTAATAATCTCAATTTTTCTCTGATATTTTTGCGATCTCTGAGGCCCTTTTTTTTAAGCAGAAATTTGGCATAGCATTGTAATAATTTATCATGTTTGATGATCAAAGATAATTCATCAGTTTTCAAAGTAGAAAGAAGTTCATTGACATCGTCATCTTCAAATTTTGTTATTGCTGACATCATTTGAATTTTCCCACTTGACTTGTTTGTATATTTCGATTCAAATGACGATCCTATTATTTTACAATTTCGTTGATGTTTACTTATTTCTATCTTTTTGAAAAATCCAAAACATAAATCGCATGGGAGAACATCTTCATGGTTGTGTGTTGCATTTTTTACTAAAAATAATTGACCCCCTTTACCTTCAGATATTATTTTCATATTTTGCCTGTAATTCCCTAAATTTCTGATGAGGATTATGGCGGCTTGTCTATCTTTATCTGACACCTCCGAGTCACAATAGGCTGTTTGTACAATAGATTCATTTTTATGTACCCTTTGCACATGTCTCCAAATTTTGGTAACTTCTTTTTCACAAAAGTAGCACATGTGTTTTTTTAATTTATTTTTTATAATATTAGACGTGTTTTTTGTTTTTATTGTATTTGTTGGATAGCAAGATATTGCACAAGGTATCAAATGATGAATTTCTATTGTGTTGTTTTGTACTGGACCTAGTTGAGGTATTTCAGATAGCATGGAGCAATTAATAATTGGTTCAATGTGCTTAATATCATTTACTGATGTATTTAATATTGATGAAAATGATGCTTCGAAATATTCATTTTTAGATTTATATGATAAATCTTCCAATTCTGTCTGTTGTTGTAATTCTGTCTGTTGTTGTAATTCTGGCGGCTGTTGTAATTCTGGCAGTTGTTGTAATTCTGTCGGTTGTTCCAATTCTGTATATTGTTGCAATTGTGTTGGTTGTAATTCTGTCGGTTGTTGTAATTCTGTCAGTTGTAATTCTGTCGGTTGTTGTAATTTTGTTGGTTGTTGTAATTCTGGCGGTTGTTGTAATTCTGGCTGTTGTTGCAATTCTGTCAGTTGTTGTAATTCTGTCGGTTGTTGTAATTCTGTCGGTTGTTGAAATTCTGTCTGTTGTTGTAATTCTGTCGGTTGTAATTCTGTCTGTTGTAATTCAGGCGGTTGTTGTAATTCTGTTTTGTTTTGTACTAGACATGGTTGAGGTATTTTAGATAGGATGGAGGAATTAATAGTTGGTTCAATGTGCTCAATATCATTAACTGATGTATTTAATATTGATGAAAATGATGCTTCGAAACATTCATTTTTAGATTTATATGATAAATCTTCCAATTCTGTCTGTTGTTGTAATTCTGTCTGTTGTTGTAATTCTGGC
>JAYRCC010055547.1:0-16428 GCA_036026455.1 Americanaplana fernaldi | reverse complement strand
GCAAATAATCTAACAAAAATTTTATTTATGAGACATGCTTGGCTTGAGTGTGATTATGTAGTTACTAATGCAGTTGGCACAACAAATGCTGGTGGAGAAATTGTTTTAGAAAATATTTTTTTTCCTAATTTATTTTCTCAAATGACTTTGAGTACTGGAGGTAAAATAATTGAAAAATAAGAAATCCAGGAGAAGTAGATACTATGATAAAATTAGTTACATGGCCAAAAGATTTTGATTTAAATTCTGGTTATCTACCTGATGTTGGAGATTGAGCAACAGTATCAACAACTTATACAGCTATATTACCAGCTGATGCAAATGATCTAGTAAGTAGTACAGCTTTAGCTAATGCTCTAAAAGAAAAATTTACTATTTTAGAAACAAGAATTAATAACAGTGCAAATATAAGTTATTTAAAAAGAAAAGCTTATATCATCAAACTTTAACAGCAACATCAGAAGGTGGTTTAATTAGGTTTCCTCTTAGACCACTTTTTGGTTATCTAGATAGAAATAGAGTAACATTTAGGCTACCATACCAACTAGAATTGACTCAAGGTATTGATCAAAATAAGATATTTTATGGAGCAGGAGGAGCAAGATTTCAGATGAGAAGATGGTACTACGTATACCAACTTATAAACCAGTTGATTCACTTAATCATAAAATTTTATCATCGATGGAAAAAGACGTCACATTTAAATTTTTAAAAAGAAATTTATTTACTAATATAAATATACCAGCGGCTACAGATCGTTTTACTTGGAATTTAGCTGTATCAAAAAATGTTGGTAGATATTTAATTTTAGGATTTAAAAATGGTAATGCAAATATAGCATCAAACAACTCAAAATTTATAACTAAAACATCAAAACAAAATTATATTTGGTATTCAAAATATCCTATAAGAATCCAGCCAAATCTAGAAAATTTTGAAGAACTTTACTCGTATTATACTGACATGTGTATAATGTTTAATAACGCATCTCAGTTAGATTATAATAGTTTTGCAGCTAATAATGCAATTTGGTGTTTTGATCTGTCAGCTCAACCTGATAATATGTTTACGACAGGATCCCAATTGCAAGCAATTATAAGTAAAGTAGAAGCTATGGCAATTACTGGTTATGTAGTTTTATTCGAAGAAAGTGAAAATGTTATAAAAATGTTAGATAGGAAAATGAGTACTATCGAGTAGAGTGTTTTTTATTTTATAGCGTACACATTTTTATTTTATTGATTAAAAAATACATATTCAAAAAAGATAAAAAATGTCAAGAGTATTTTTCCTATTTTTCCATCAAATCCTTTGAAAATGTGCGTAGTTGGTCAAACCGGTTGTGGAAAAACTTGGACAGTTTTTTATTTACTTACTACACCAGTAGTTTTAGATTATGAATGTTTATATATTTATACATCATCTCCAGATCAATTATCTTATTATATTTTTTTAAGTGGATTAGAATATCTTGATAAAAATACAATTAACAGTTTGTTTCATAAATATGAAAGTGATGAAGATTGACAAGAAGAAGATGAGCAATCTATTTTAAATAAATTAATTGAGTTGGAAAATCCATCAATGGAAAAAAACAAATATTAGAGTAATTATATCATCGAGAAAAACTGATTTTAGTATAGACAAATTAGACAGTAGAATATTTTTTTAATCATATTTGATGACTGTATTGAAGAAAAAGATCAATCAATCCAACGAAAATTGTATACATCTGGGAGACATAAAAATTGTCATTCTATTTATCAATCACAAACTTTTTATGATATAGATAAAGTTATAAAAAAAAATTCTAATTCATTCATTTTATTTAAATTAAATAATATAGATCTAACATCTGTTATGCAATCAGTTGATCATGGAAAAGATGTAAAATACATTAGGAATATTTGTAATTATATTTGTAATGAAAGATATAATTATATTTTTATAAATACACTTGAACCAAAAGACAATATTCATACAGATATTTACTAGTTATTTTTATATGTAAAAAATATGAGTAACAAAACTAAATCGGGTCTAAGTAATTCGGGTTTAAGTAATTATTTGAAAAATCAACCAAAATATGAAGCAACTTTTTTACATTTAAAACAAATGATTTATAATAAAAAATTAGAAAAACATGGTCTCAATGAAAATTTAGAAAAGATATTTTATCCAGTAACAAAAACAATTACTGATAAAAGTGATATTTTAAAAACAGCATTTAAACAAAATAATGAAACTTTAACAAATTAGTTAAACCAAAATAATGAAACTTTAACAAATCAGTTAACACAGTTAAATGAAACTACAAATCAGGTAAATGCGAATAATGAAACTATAGCCAATGTTCAAAAACAAAATGCAGAACTGTTACAAAAAATGGCACTTGATAATCAAAAACCAAAAGTTAATTTTATTATAGAAAATATGGAAAAAATAGATCCACCGCCAGATTATGTTAAAAATAAATAAATCCCGCAGAATTGAAAAGTTTATTTGCTAGTTTAGATTCAAAATTATCAGCTACGTTTAAACCAGTTTTTACACCAGATGGAAGGATTACAATGAATAAAATTTTTTTTTAATATAAATAAAATGATGTTAACATAATAAATATCGAGGGAGGAGGTAAATGGTTTTTAACAAAAGAAATTGTTTATCTATTAAATGGTGGGGATTTTATAAATACAGATATAGCTGTTGGAGAGTTGTATGCCTATGGACAGATTTTACAAACAGTAGGAGCAAGTCGAAAAGCAAATAGATTTGAAAATTTAGAAATGCTAGTAAATCTGAAACAAGAACAATCTCAACAAGAACAATCTCAACAACAACAATCTCAACAACAATCTCAACCACAACAACAACAATCTCCTCAATCACAAGCAAATACAGGAACTGGTTTAGATAAAATAATCATATCAGATAATGTATCCAAATTACAAAAAAGATTATCGATTTTATTATCAGCTTACAAAGAAAGACAACGTAATGTTTTTAATGAAATAAATGCTATACTTAAAACATTATTAACCAAGAAAATAATCACCACTGATCAATATAAAAATGTATAAAAATTAATATTTTACAAAATATTTTACATTTTGCTATTTTTTTGCCTAAAAACAGCAATCTAAACATCGAAAAACTGACAAAAAAGTCACCAAATATTGTAAAATATCTTGTAAAATCTCAAAAATACAAATGTCAAAAATGGCTCAAAACTGATAAAAAAGTACTCAAAAGTGACCAAAATGACGAGTGTCAAATTCTCAAAAATCTCAAATATTTAAAAAATTCTAAAAAAATAAAAGTTGCTAAAAGTAATCAAAACTGACCAAAAAATGCTCAAAAGTGACTAAAATGACAAGTGTCAAATTTCCAAAAATCTCAAATATTTTGCAAAATCTCAAAAAATAAAAGTGACCAAAAGTGAACCAAAAATAGAAAAAAGTAATCGAAAAGTAGTAAAATCTCAATTACCAAATTTCCAAAAAAAATCTCAAATTATTTTTGCAAAATTATTTATCCCAATTTATATTTTTACAAAATCTATTTTACAAAATTTATTTTACAAAATTATTTATCCCTGATTTTTATTTTACAAAATTTATTTTACAAAATTATTTATCTCATATTTGGTTTACATAAATTTTTTATTTAAAAAAAATGGATGGGCTAATGAAATTAGTGGACTTGATGCAAGACAAAGAAGAATTGGTTTTTCTAATAGGTGGAAACACATCTAATATAACTACTCAAATGGAGCCGGTTATTGAATCATAAAAATATAGAAAATATAAATTGGGTTTAAAATATTTCTCAGTTTAAAACTCAATAAAAAATGTATCAACAGCAAATAATATGATGAGAATATCAACTGACAAAGGAGCTAACTGGATTGAAATAACTTTTCCTATAAGGAGTTATGAACTAGGTACACTAACAGAATATTCGAGTGAGAAAGCAGGAGTAACAGATGATATAAGTAATATTAGATTTGTACCAAAAATTAATTTAAACAAAGTTGGTTTAGTTTTAGAAGCCAAGATGCAAGTAGAGTTTAATGTAGATAATTCTATAAATCAATTACTAGGATTTAAAAAGCAAATTTATACAGTAAATACTATTGCAGAACATAGAGCAAATATAATCAATGGAATAAATGATATTAACATACATTGAAATTTAGTTCATGGTGCCCATAAAAATGAAATACTGTCTGATATTATTTATTCACTACCTTTTTTCTGTTGATCTTGGAGTAAGAATTATTGAGCAACCATTTCAGGCAGAATATTTAGCAGTTAGAGTTGGTGATATAAATGATATCCGCATTGAAATTAAAGACGATATTAAAGGTAGATTGATCGATTTTGGACAATAAATAATTACGTTAAAATTGCATCTTAAAAAATAAAAGTTGAGAGTTGGATTTATTATGGTTTTGAGAGATGGATAAAAAAATTGTTATAAAAACTCATTTATTTTTTATCGGTTTCATCAACATTTTTTTTACGCCAAAAATTTATGAAATCCAACTACATTTTTTGCTCAATATCTTCTTCATCAATAAAATCATTCCCTTCATCATTCTCAAAATTCTTCATTTCATAATTATCCGAGTAAAGATACATAATCCCCTTATTATCTGGTAATTGTCTTTTATGAATATTAATCTCATATAAAAATACTTTCTTTTCTGTCTCATCTTCTCGAGGTATTATCACCCCATCTTGTAAATTTCTTTTCCACTTGGCTGATGTGATATGTTCAATATTTTCTCCACTAGATAATTTTATGAAATCATGACAAGATATTTTATTTTTTGTATAACCTTTAAATGTTTTCTTTTCCTCTAAAATACCTGTTGATGTTAATGTTATACAATATTTTACTTTACTTCCTAAAAATAATTCAAAGATAATACCACCCTCACCATAATCGTTTTTACCTTTACCATACTCTGTTTTATGTACTAGATTATTATCCTCTAATTTTTTATATAAATAATCTGGTATGTATGAAGAATCAGTATCTGTATAATAAATCACAGGATCATAAAATCCATTGATTGCGTGGATAAATTTATTCATAATTGCCTTTGAATGAGATAATATATATTGTCCCCAAATGACATGGGGTTAAATTTGTTTTGTTATTGTTGTTGTTATTATTATTCATATAGTTTAAATTATATTCTTGTTCTTCAATTACAATTTTGCTAATAGTATTATTATTAAAACAAATATTTTCATCAATTAGGATTTGAAAAATATCAATGTTAATGTTGTTATAAACTATTTCTTGTATTCTTTTTAAAATAGCAAATTAATATTTTGAAGTTGTTACATGTTGCTTAAGATTTTGCTCAACTATATTTATAAACTCGGTTGGTGTTTTGGATGGTGTTTGACAGTAATTTATTAAATTAAATTTAATTGCATTAATAAATTTCATTTTTTCCTCAAGCGACTTATTAATATTATTTATTTTCAGTTGAGTTGTTTTTCTTATTTGAGGTTGTTGAGATTGTTGTAGTTGTTGTAGTTATTATTTTTTCACCACCAACTTAATGTATTCATCTTCTTTCCCTTCATTTTCGACCTCTACATAATAGTGTTCTTCAATTATCTTTTCATATTTTTTAACGTAAGTATCATAATTTTTTTGCAACATTTCTTCATTCCACAAATGATGGGTTGTAAAAATATCTTTCATAATAGTTCTACCAAATAAACTATAACCCAATAATTTCATAAAAGCATCTCCAACATCATCTTTGATAGATTTATAATAATCTCTTTAGTTTTAAGAAAATCAATAAATTCTTTAAATGAAGGTGTTTTAAAATTTTCCTCATAAATGATACCATCGTAAATTTGTGTAATTGTGCCATCAGCTCTAGCAATTTCTTGTATATCAACTGATGTTAAAGTCGCTGTGCAAAATCCAATTCTAAATCTTATTTTTTGAGATGTATGTTTCTTATTATCTTTATCAATAAATGATATTTTATCTTTAACAGATACTGGTTGAAAAAACATATTTTCGGGATAAACCCACTCAATAGAAAATATGTCAGTTTTAGGTCTAAATTGTTGGCTATTAAAAAGATACACAAAATCAATTTTTTCTTGATCAGTAATGTTTCTAGCACTTTCTGCTTTTGGATACTCGTTTTCTTGCATTGCCATTGCAGATGCGTATAAGCCATTTGCATCAAATGCATATAATTTTGAGCACTTAGAACTTATCTCTTTTAGTTTTAAAGTACATTCTGATTTAGCATCTTTACTTTCAAAATATAATTTACATGAATCTGTAAAATTATCTGATACAGAATGCGTATACTCTCTTAACACTACCTTAATTTCTTGTTATTTATCTATTTTAAATTTTTCTATGTTAGCACTTACTCTACCACCATGGATTGAGTTACTTATAAATTTTCTTATAAATGTATTTGTATGAGAATTAACTTCTTTGATATTTTCTTTTCTGTTAAATAGATCTCTAGTTTTTAAATGATAATAATTAGCCGTTTTAAGTTTTTATTGAACTAGATCAGTTTTTTCTTGTTCACTTTTCATTTGATAATTGTAGCCTAAATACCATCTTGTTAGAGTCAAACTAGCTGCAGTTAAATTATTAGACATATCTTGATGAACAGCCTCTTTCATAACTTTATTATATATTGATATACATCCGGCTAAACATAAAGCATCTCTTTTGGCATATGGCTCCCATTCTTCTATTCTAGTTGACCAATTATCTTCTTTTATATCTTTGATCTCAAAATCTATTTTACGTAAGTTGGAAGGTAATTTAGAAGCATCTCCCATTTCTTTAAACTACAAGCTGGATGTTGCAAAGAGCATGTTAGATTAATTTGTTGTAAATAATTATTTTCAGAGTTTTCTATGTGTTTTTCTTTCTTCCATTTTGATTGTAATTTTTCATCAGTAAATATATTAGCTATTTTTAAAGATATAATACCTCTTGCTGTTTTTACAGGAGGGTGATTTAATTTAGTCATTTGTTTTATAGCCACATAATTATCAAATTTGCTTCCATTATGTGCGATAAGTAAAATTTGTTTACGCTGTAGTTTGCCTAAATAAATTAACATATTCAAAAAACAATCTAGTCCATTAAAAGAGTAAACAGTTTCATCCATTAATATTTTATAAAACTCTTTTGGGATATCTTGTTCTTCTGTCCAATTAGGATATACTACAGAAATATCTTTCATTACACACTTATATCTATGGATATTTACTAGAGTGCAATTATATGGAGTTGTTGTATTATCACTCTCACTACTAAATGTTTCACAATCCCATGCAAAAATTTGGCAGTCTTCAATATCAGAAAATGGATGTTGGTAATATTTACCAATTTCTTGGATATATTTTAACTCACATTGTTTTATTATCCTCGATGTAATTAGCTTCAATCTCTGCAATAGCTTCTTTTTTTGCTTGTCTATTGATTTAACAAAAATGTTCTTTGTGCAAATAAAATAAAACTGGCATTTCCCGCTCAACGTGTGGAGGATAACAATGTCTATTTTTAGGATTATATATCTCATAATAACAATTAAATTTTTATCAAATAATCCAATTCTAGCTTGAGTCATAACTCCTTTTCTATCTTTGAAACTATTTACAAACTCAAAAAATTGAGGTGTATAATCTTGAGTATTGTTGCTCAAATGATAATTTACACATTTTATAAAACAACATCCATCCGTTGGTATATAACAATATTGTCCTTTATCTTCTCTAATGGTTTTTAATAGATTTGTTCCTCTACCTGTTCTAGTTCTATTAATTACTTTAAAATTATCATAATGAAAATTTATCATACCCTCAAAATACCAATCTTTAGCGTTGGACTTTTCATCAGCATTGTTATAAATTTTTTGAAATGTTGATTTATTAAATCCTACAAATTGCATACCTTGTTGTTCTTCTCTATTCTTGAATATTTTACCATCTAATTCAATTTGTCCTTCAAATCTTTGATCAAATAAATTATAAATAGCTCCCATAACTTGAGAGAATAAATATCTATGTACATATTGATTTGGTATTAATTCAGTAAATATTATAAGAAAAGATGTATCTGATAAATTCTCAAAAGTTACATTATTTTCTCTTTGTAATCTTCTTTCCTCTCTTATTCTATTTTGTTCATGAACACTCACTCTTCGAGGTTTACGTTGTTTATGTTGCTTGGTCATTTTTGAAAATAATAATATTTTCGTTTTTTTCGAAAATTAATGTTTGAAATTGTTTTGTATTTGTTTTTTTTTAAAAAATAAATAAAAAAAAAATACTAAAAAAATGAAAACAACATTTCTAAAAACTGTCGATTTTCGTTGTAAAGTCAAAATTATATTTCATAATCAGTTGAAAGGTATAAGAATGAATGATGAAATAAGTACCGAATATTGTATGCAAAATATAATACCAGATATTCATCAAAAATCTTTTAAAGTTGTCCAAATGATAAAAGTTAAAAACGGATTTATTTGGAAGAGTATTATTGAATTATTTGGTTTTGAGAAAATAAATAAAAGTTTTGATTTATTTTATAAAGAGAGAAATATGATTTTAGAATTGAAACATCATTTTAAATCATCTACTTATGATGCTAAATAAAACATTATGAAAAAACTGGAAAACTTTAAATTGCAATATCCTAAAATGGACGTTTTTTTTGGGGCAGTACATGATGATACTCCAAGAAGATTTATTAATAAAAAAGGAATACGTTGTATTACTGGTCATTTCTTTTTAGAAGAAATTATGGGTAAAATTATAAAGAATAATTTAATCTTTTTGAAGAAGAAATGAGAAATAAAGTTGAAGAAATATTTAGTACTTTTTGAGTTTTTAGTACTTAGCTTATAATTGAAGAAGGCAGTTTTTCACTCATATAATAACATGATCGCCATAGCTTGTCTCCCCAACAATTTTCTTTACCAGATGGTGAAGGTACATCTTCACATTTTACTACCGGTAAAAATAAATCTTGCTCCATTAAAATAACTTTTAATTCATAGATAGCAATTTTTCTGGAGAAGCAGGTGCCTCGAGCATATAAGCCATTTCTCTCGTTATTATTTTCATTTCGCTCAAATCCAAATTGTATTCTCTTTGATCAATGATACCAATCTTTTTACTTTCTTCTCTTGTATTTAAATCATAAATCGGCATTCATTTATTATTTGTTGTATCTTTAACAAATAACTTTCTTGCTATATAAGTTGAGTGTGCTTCATCAAATACTTGTTTTATTTTTACTTGCTTAAAATAACTTGCCTTCGGAAATAATATTTTTAAATAAGCTTTTGATAGCTTTTCTGTATCCCAATATTTACTCATATCGTTGTTTAAAATATTATAAACTTCATGCCCCGGTGTTTCGTTATTACTTATAATTCGATAACCGTTTTCGAGATAATTTGTTAATCGTGGCATCTCAACTTCGGTGTAGTATTTTTGCACCTCTGTTAAATAACTTGTTGGCTTAGCTGTAGTTGATGATGTACTTCTCTCACGCCTGACTCACTCTGGACAGATCCACCAGGAGCAGCTAAACTCATTAAAAAGTGGCAAAGCAAGCTGAGTGGGGTTTAAAGGGCGGGGACGCTCCCTCCTCGGGAGGGGACGTTGAAGCAATTTACAACAACAAAATAATGATGATGTTGATGGTTGAGGTGTTTGTTGCGTTGGTAGTGCTGCTAATAAACTTGTAACATCAAACAGATTACAAGCATCCGTCGGTTGAGTTGCACTTTTTAAATTTGTTATGCTATTTAAATTTCGGTTTCTAAATTTAAAATCACGACATTGCATTTTAATTTCTTTCTTTTTTACGTGCTCCCATCTTTGATCATCTGGCTCATTTTTTTATTTGATCTCTACTCAAAGACTCTCTCGCCATTGAGTGAGCCTTTTTTACATCGTTTTTGATAAAGTAGAGAACGTTCCTGTTGTATCTAATTCATTAATTCCATTTGGTTTTTGAGATAATGTTGCACCTAGAATTGTTTTGTTAAATTCTTTAAATATTTTATTAAATAATTCTAATTCTTCAGAGTAATAACTTTATCGTCTTTACATTTTCTACAAAAATAAAAAGTTTGTTAATAAAATTATTTATAATGGTAATCTTGTTTCTATAGATAGCTTTCTTTCGTGATGTTAATCCAACTATCATCACCCCTGATAGAGTAGAATGAGCTGCTGTTATTGATGCAATAATAACTGGGATAACAATCGGTAATGCTAAACCTCCTGTGACTGCCCCTGTTATTGATAAAAGAGCTGTTAATGAAATAGCGGTTATTTTAAAACCCGAGTCTGGTTTTTTCCATCTTGAGTGTATTTTGGTATAATGTATAATGATGAAAAAATATCATAACTTGTTATTGTTGGTTGAGGAGTATTTATCACCGGATATAAATTTTCACTGACCATTTTTGAAACTCAAAAATAACTTTTTAATTTTGGAGTATACAACTCTTTTTTTGGTATAGACAACAACTCTAAATTTGTATAAACTAAAAAGTGTATTAATTGAGCTTTCAAATAATATTCTATAATATTTTACATCTTGATCAAATAAATCATAATTCAAAGTTGTATCTATTCCATCATTTGGTATAGACGCGAAAATATAAACATCTTTCCATGTACAATGATCTGGTGAACTTTGAATTATAACTGACTCATAATTATAACCAGCATCTCTAAAGAATGATATTAGAATTGATTTTATACCATAAGTTCCTGTTGGCAACTCTCGCGTAATGGTAGTAGTTTGTCCACTTGAACTTGCCCACCTAGATGTTGATGCTAAATCAAGCATGTTTGCTTTTGTAAAACCTGAAGAGTATAATGAGCTCGCTGTTACATTTCCTGAGGGTATTATCCGATCTACAAATTTCTTAACTATTTATCTCTCGATTGAAATAACCCACTTAACGAGATAACTCCAAAATATGCATCATCGGCATGAGCAAATCTCAGTCTAAAAAACTTACCTCTAATGTTATCATAAATAGTAAAAACATAAGTGTTAACTTTAGCACTTGTTGGCTGAGTAACTACTCCATCTTTTAATATTAAATTTTTTATTTGTTTCCATGTTACATTGTTCTCGCTTGTTTGCAAAGATATGTCTTGATAGCGATAAATCGTGCTAACAAAAAATGCTATTTTTAATTCTGCTAAAAGATTAAGATCTTGAAAATTTCCACTTGGATGTTGAAAACTTAAAGTTGCTTCTGCACCAAGAGCGCTAGATCAGTAAGTTGTTGCATCACCATTTGTTATATTATCTATTAGAAAAGAATTTGAAAATGACAAAGATGGTGTGAGAGTATTTGTCGCGACTGTTAAATCATTGGCACTTAAAACATTTAATACTTCTAATTGGTAATTGGTTAACGAGGTTGATGTTTCAGTTATTTGACTTTCAATTTCAGTTTTTTGTGTTGATAATAATGGTTTAACAAAAGTTTTACTGGTAGCATCTGTGCTATCAACTGGTGTTCCTACTCCTTTTATTAAATTACCTCCCAAGTCTAGATTGCCCGCCATTACATCACCACTTTCATTCACAAATGAGGGATCAAAAGAACTTCTTATTGAAGATAGTATCCCCCCCCTCCACCTTTAGTCTTTCCAAAAACGTTAGTCATCTTTTATCTTTTTTTAGATCTAAAATTGTGTTTCATGGTTCAGATCTAAAATGATATCATCAAACTTTTGTCCTTTTTTTCCTTATTTTTTTGTATTTGTTTATCTAATGACAGTTTATACAAAACGTATAATGCAAGTTGCCCGCAATTGCGTGTTCCAATTTGTTGTACTTGGAAACCAGAATATTTAATTAAATTGTATTGCCTCTGCAATCTGAGAATCTCATCTGTTGGAGGTAGCCCATATGAATCGATTTTTTTTCCTTCTGTTGATTTATAAACGCCTGACCAATGAACTCCTTCTTGATTTGTGTTATGTAAATTAATTATTGCATAATAATGATCTTTGGCTGTGAGAGATTTAATTTAATTTCTCATTAAACAATAAAATGGTTATATTTTTAGTTGTCTTGCAAACTTGATTAATAAAAAAATTGTTGTAGTATCCTATCCAAAAATATTTTCAAATTCTTTATATGTTTTATACATTTTACTTATCTCTTTTTTAAAAACTAATTTAATAAGAATCGTGTGGTAAAAAAATTATGTCCGCCATTTCAATGAAATGGCGCTAGCAAAATAAACCTCAAAATAATAATTAATAAAAAAAAAGTTTTGTGCTATATTGAAAAAAAAAATTTGCGCTGATTTGAGTACCTCTTATACTACTCTAAATTAGTTGGTTTAACTGGCATGTTGAGGGTTTGGTTTGCATGTGAGCCCAGTCACGATGCTTTGCTTTCCAAAGCTTGGTCTTATCAGTGCATGCTTTTCGTGTGATTGCCTGTCTAACTTTCACTTTTTTTGCGCGGCCACCCTTATTCGTAACAAAGGATCTGAGGACATTAAAAGTGTGAACAGTGTCAATGGGTTCTGTGCTGATAGTTACAACTGTATCCCCATCGTCGTCATTTATTATCATCAGCTTTGTCTTTTTAACGTTCAGTAACAGTCCAGCTTCTTCACTTTCATCTACCACCTTATTGAGAAGCTTTTGCATTTTTGATTTTGATGTTGTTGCCAATGTTGTATTATCAGCGTAGCGGCAGTTGTTGACAGGCCTCCCACTAACTGTCACACCATTATCAAATCCATCCAACGCAGACCCAGACCGTATGATCTTTTCTGCATACAAATTGAGCATGTAGTGGCAACCAATACACCCCTGTCGTACGCCTTACCTGATGCCAAACCACTCTCTGTCACCACAACCTGTGAAATTAATTCTTTCCTTATCCTAGAAACAAGAGAACAAGAAATTTACAAACTTTGGAACATGAAAGAAGATGGCCTTACACGCAAAAAGGGGGTGATACTGAGCCAACTTTGCGTAGGCCACTGCCCCAAAACAAACTACTGGAGATACCGATTCCTGGACGAAGAGAAAGAAACCTGCGACGACTGCAACGAAATAGAGGACAAAGATCACATTTGGAAATGCCCAGCCAAGGAAAATATAAGAATCGACATTTTTGGTCTTCACGCTAACACTTCGGAAATGATTGCTAAGGATAGTGCGAGAGCGATTAAGTATATCAGAAGGGCCAAACCTAACTGGTTCTAACCCCTCTGTACGAAGCCGCATCCAACAACAACAACAACCACAACATCAGCTACAGATGAGAAGCATATGCACCAGCATCAACTGCAGATTTGAATTTTATTATTGACGAATTCCACTAACATTTGCAAGAAATAATGAAAATAACAGAAAGGCGTGGATATTCTTATATATAGGTATGTGATATGATTGTGAAAGTTGGAAATGACGTCATCATACCATCAGTGATAGGTCGCTACGGGCATGGAAATCAGACTGAAGCTGTTAAAAAGTTGATCGATGTTTTTTTACAATCAACTAATACTATCACCATAAGAGACGCACGCATATATGGTCGTACATGGTCTTTGTCAGATAGTTCATAGCTACGAAAGAGAGGAAGTTCAAGCATAACAGGCAACACAAATTTGCTGTGGCTGGAACCATGAACTACGTGTCTGAAATCTTCCTCTGAAACTCAAAGCAGAGAAGAAGCAGATAGTTGTTAGAAGATTTGGTGTTGCAACATCATTATAATTTCAAAATCAAAATGAAAAAACTGTTCAAAGTTACTATGGCTATCAACAAAGGGAAAACATCCAACACGATATGGAAAAACATCAGTCAAATCATCCACAAAAAACAAATGAATACGTGCCAAAACTTAAACTATCAGGAATGAAACAATTACTCTAACTGACAAAAGAAGACAGCTGACAATTGCTCTGACTGATAAACGAAGACAGCTGAAAACAGCGGGAAGAAGCCAGACAGCTGAAAACAGCGGGAAGGAGCCAGACAGATGAAAACAGCGGAAAGGAGCCAGACAGATGAAAACAGCGGGAAGGAGCCAGACAGATGAAAACAGCGGAAAGGAGCCAGACAGATGAAAACAGCGGGAATGAGCCAGACAGATGAAAACAGCAGGAAGGAGCCAGACAGCTAAAAACAGCGGGAAGGAGCCCGACTGCTGAAAACAGCGGGAAGGAGCCAGACAGATGAAAACAGCGGGAAGGAGCCAGACAAATGAAAACAGCGGGAAGGAGCCAGACAGCAGAACAGCGGGAAGGAGCCAGACAGCAGCGGAGGAGCCAGACAGCTGAAAGCAGCGGGAAGGAGCCAGACAGTAGTAGAAGAAAGAAAGGCAATATCAGTAATCAATCGTAAGATCAACAAGTAAATCATAAACGAGCAACGAGCAAAACGAGAAAATTGTCTATTAATAAAATAAATAATATAAACAACAAATCAAAAGACCTATTTTATCTCTGTGAAAAAGTGTGTTATAAAGATAATGGCTAATACAGTTGGCACAGTGCTGAAGGAAGGTAATAAAATTGAAAAAACAGATGCAGGTTCAGGTGCACATACCATTAAAATATGTTTGATATTAAACCCTACAACAGACTATCCTCTTTAGTAAAAAGAAAGAAGCGATAGAAAAGATAAAAGCTAGAAAAGTTTTCGATAAAATTGCGACTGAAATCTACAAATCCACTGCAGCATCTGGGATTAAGTTGTTGTACAAGATATGTGACAAAATCTGGAAGATCAAATGCTAGCCAACGTATGGGAGAAAAGTCGTCTTCGTCATCATTCTAAAGAGAAGCGATACAAGAGAATGCGAAAACAATTGCACAATTTCACTCATCTCACACGCGAATATGCTACGGTCAGATTCACCTCGACAAAGAACCATAGGAACAAGTGGGTTCAGAAAAATAATTGAACTTGTGACCACATTGCAAACTTCACCTGGTAGTGATTGACTATATGCAAAGGCATTTGTTATAAGACACGAACACATGTGGAACATGCTTCACAAGATGGGATTCTCATATCACATAACTGGATTATAAAAATCCCCCTACCCAATTAGTGTACCGACGTTATAACAGCATTTGGATACTGCGAATGATTCAAGATAGACAAAAGCGTTAGGCAAGGATCTTCAGCTTCTTCTTAGTTCTTCAACATTTAC
Source organism: Americanaplana fernaldi (assembly GCA_036026455.1). Taxonomy (NCBI): domain Eukaryota; kingdom Metazoa; phylum Platyhelminthes; order Proseriata; family Otoplanidae; genus Americanaplana; species Americanaplana fernaldi. The sequence goes on along the minus strand of JAYRCC010055547.1, from coordinate 1,182 downwards.
ACTGAGTTGTGCCCTCAACTAAAAATCTATAAAGAGATGGTTAGGCTTTCCTAACAACCAAAATCAAAATCTATCGCAAATTTTTATTTTCTGTCCCAAAATTCTCTATTTTCATCATATTCAAATAAAGTTAAAGATACGTCTTGGGTGCTAAAGAATAATAATAATAAGAAGAATATTGACAAAAAAGTCGATTCTGAGATGGCTCTCATTTGGCACACATGTATGTGGTACACATGTTAATAACATTGATATTGTCATATCTGCGTGTATACTGTATGAATACATATTTATTTATTAAACAAGATTTATGAACATAATAGATAGTATATTTTCTAAAAACATGAAGATATTGCTCAAAATAGAACAATAGACAGTTAGCTAAAAAAATCAATATCTTAACAAAATGAATTATTAATAAGATCCATCAAATAATTATAAAACATCAAAATGCAATTTATGTATTTGTCCAATAATACGACATATTATACATAGTAGACAGAGGCCAATGGAAAAATTGAGAATCACAGATAGAAACATATATAGGTATGTTGTATCGAAATAAATAATTATTTTTAGAATATATATTCTGATTCATGTATTACGTCATAGCAGCTATTTAACCATATTTTGAAAACATCGAAATCTGATGTTTCTGTAAATATTTCAAAATTTTAAAATGTTAGAATGATATGGTATTTAATATATTTTTTTCTAGAAACATTATTATTTATTTCGATACTTTATATACCTATAGGTACCTATGTTTTTATCTGCTGGTAGGTAGATAATATATTATACGTTATGCCTAAAGTAAAAAATAAAAAAGTTATTTGGGATTTCTTTAACAGAATAAGCGGTCACTTACGAAATTTCATAAACATATACTTATTAAAAAAATATTCAACAATGGAAAGACCACACATCCGAATCTTTAACGACAAAAAAAAACTAATTTTATTTTTAAAATAAATGAATTAAACAAGAATATTTTATTTTCTCCAATAGATAATGCAAAAATTCTTTTGACTATTTTTATTTCAAACATTTCTGTTATTTACAATAACTGTTTTCCGTTAACAAAATTAAGTATAGAAACACTTTAAAGATAAATCTTGGATAACACCAGATAAGATAAGATAAGATAAGATAAGATAAGATAAGATAAGATAAGAGAAGATA
>JAYRCC010054437.1:0-11614 GCA_036026455.1 Americanaplana fernaldi | reverse complement strand
TTTATGGATTTTTCCATATCTTATTTTTATTAGTTTATTTTTAAGAGAATTTTGAAAGTTATGTTTCTTTATTATTATAATAAGTCTTGCAAGGTTGTATTAATATGATAAAGACTATCCGGATAATTTTAATTCTAATTAAGATACAGTCTGTAATAATAATTTATAATAAGTTAGTAGTCTGTATCTTATAAGATTTGATAATTTATTAACTTATTCAATCTAAGATTAATTTACAAGTAGGTTCGTGTTGGGTCTGATATCTATTTTTTTCTGCCCAGAACAGTAACATGTTTTCACGGTTATTGCCGATTTTCAGCTGAACATAGGGTTTTTGAAAAAATTTAACTTTTAATTACTGGAATAATTTAGTAGCGTTTATGCTAATTAAAAAAATTATTTCCAATTTGGATTGTTCAGTTTTTTATATTTTAAAAACCCTATGTTCAGCTGAAGATCGACAATATCCGCGAAAACATGTTACTGTTAGTTCTGGGCAAACAAATTTATATCAGACCCACACGAACCTACTTGTAAATTTTTATACCATTATCACTGCAATTATGGCCGTTTATTACATTATAATATTCAATCTTAATAAGTCTTATTAAGTCACAGTCTGTAACTTATATAATTATAATAATTATAATTATAATAATTATTATTATTTACTTTTACCACAATATCTGTAAAAAAATAAAATCAAAGTGGATGAGATAATATGTTTATAAAAAAATATAATATGTAGAAGAAATCATAATAATTGAATACAAAATAAATGAGTTTTCAAATTTTTTTTGAATAGTTTGTGATTATTCAATAATCTAATATTCTTGGAAAGATCATTCCAATAGTGTGGAGCTTTAATTGAAAAAGCACTATTACCGATTAATATTTGAGCAATTGGCTGATGTAGTGTAATATCTTCTTTAGATCGTAAGTTTATAGAAGTTTTGGATGAAAAGGATGGTTTGATTAATTCTATTAAGTAATCAGGTGCTTCCCCATTAATACATTTATAAACTAGACAATTAATTTTGTATATAATGCGATTATTGATTGTTAGCCAATGAAGGTCATTTATGACAGGACTAATGTTGTGATTTTTCCTACTGACTCGTTTCACAACTCGGGCACAGGTGTTTTGTATACGCTGTAATCTTTTTATGCGGGATTGTGTGCATCCCGCTAATATTGAATTGCAATAGTCTAATTTGGAGAAAATAAATGCATTAATGATGAGTTTACAAGTGTTTTCGTTAATAAATGCACGTATTCTATATATATTACGAAGGAATAGGAATGATGATCTACTAATGTCTGAAATATGTAGGTACATCAACATTTAAATGGTCATCAAAAGTGACACCTAAATGTTTCATAAGGTTAGATGTAATTTTATATTGTTATTACTTGTAATATTGATATGCATGGGCCAACTCCAGGAATCCATAAAATTGTCTGTATAGACACTGTTGCCATATTACAATTTTTTTAAGCTTATGTCAAACCTATCAATATTAATTTTAAGTGGAAGGACATTATATTTTGTATCAGTCATGTAAATATCAGCACTTTTGATTGAGTATTTTGTTTTCAACATAGGATTAAAGTTCCCGAAACATGCCAAAAATGCATGTTGCTATTTGTATTATAATAATGCAACTGTGTTTATTAGTGATTGATTTTATTAAAATATATTATTGTTTATGGAACTGAACAATTTTGAATAGCCACAAAAAAAACTTTGTAAATCATATAAATGTGTGTACTATTAAATGATTAGTTTTTATAACTATCAAGCAAAGGTCCGGCACGCTACTGTTGTCAATATTTTATGTAGCACAACAATTTGAACTTGACTGAGTATATTCTATGAATACATTCTATGCTTAGACATAGGTTTCTATTAATTTAGAAAGCAGAATCAGGCGATTGTTTCACCACAAAATTATTTCAAATTTAGTCAAAATAGTGCTATTATAGTGGTAAGTCATTTGTTAGTCTATACTTGTATGATAAAACTAACTACTTCGTCACACTATCATTTAAATACATAGGAACTGCATAAACAGCTATTAATACTTATATTTTAAATAAAGTATGTATCATATTGAGATTTATGTATAATAGTTGTACCAAAATTTGATAGATTTACTAAGTAATGATAAATGAGTATGAGTTTTATAAGCATTTATTGCATCACTCTTGCATATTGGTTTACATATAAACACCACATTGGTATTTATTTACTGATTCTATGCACCTAGATGTAAGAATAGGATTGGATATATTTTTAACTGGTCAGAATTTATTTTTATTATAAATAACCTATTTAATTACTATACTGTGATAACATAACTATACAGTCACCCCTATATTTACGTATGTTTACATAGTGTTCGGATTAATATGGTGCATCTTTTTAGTGTAGTTTGTTATTCATATAAGAATAAACTATTAAAAAAGAGAACTCGTCTATCCTGGCCTACAGTACAATCGTTATACAAATACATGTTTCAAATTACTCATTCGTCACGCAAAATATACTAATTCTAATGCTTTTTATGTATCAACTGTGATACTCAAAATATGGAATACAATGATCACAATTCATGTTGATGCTTTTTTATTAATCATATACTAAAGAAATAATAAATTAATATTGATTATACATTTTTAATAACAGTTTAAATTTAGTAAATATTTCAAAGTAGTTAGATCACGCTAACATTTTTAAATAGTTTAGCTTTCTAGCCTATTGAACATGACATGTATAGGAGAGTAATTAAAAATAAATAAGAATAGGCAACTTAGATTTTTGAATAAACACATTTTATAAATAAATATAGCTAGTTAAACGTTAGTATATCGTTTACTTACTCATTCGTCACGATACGCAGTCATTTTAGTTTTTCAATTTACGTTCTATATTTCCAGATGGGTCGCAAGAAAAGTAATCTTTCCTTGGGAAAGGACAATCCAAATACTGAAAAAGCACAAAAACAGAGAGAACAAAGCCGAATACGAAGCCAAAAATACCGCAATAGTTTAAAAGATGACCCGCAAAAACAGGGGAAAAAAACAAATATGCTTGAAAAAGCAAAGCAAAGAGCAAAAAAAACAACAGAGAGAGAGAGAAATCGAAGAAAGTCGGATGTATTGTATGAGGAAGTTAGCAAAGCCGTTTGGCGTACAAGAAATGCAAAGAAGAAGTCAAATAATATTGCTGACACCACTCTAATGGAACAGGTAGAAACGTCGAAAAGTGTTATTATAGTGGAATGGGAAGATTTTAAAAACAACAATCTGGATGACACCAAAAAGTGTTTTGCCCAGTCAAAGCGAAGAAGATCAGAACGACGTAATAAAAACTTGATATGGAAATCTACATTTGTGAAAAATGAAGCATTGCAGAGGAAGGTAAAATCGTTACAGGCTCAATTGAGTACAGCAAAAAAACTCCTACAAAAACGCAAAGCTTCACTTGACAGTTCTCCTACTATTTTTGGTTCTGAGACTCATCAGTTTAAGAGGCGTAAAATAGCAGAAGCAACTTTGAATGTACTAGATAAAATGCCAAAAGATCCTAATAGTTTTGTTGAGGTAACTACACGACTTATTCAAAATACATTATCCAGTCCGAGAAAAGCAAAGGCCCTTGCAGAAAGAAATAATCTGAAAAAACACACTGCATCCGTCATCTCCAATCGTTTCTTGCATAAAAAGGTTGATAAAAAAATTTCAAATTTTCAAAGAATCATAAAAAAGAAAAATGCAAAAAACAAGTTTCAAAAACGACAGATTCAGACAACTCAAAAGAATCTATGGAAGTATCGCGTGGAATGTTTTATGATTAGGGATTGTGTGTCCAAAGCATTACCTGGTAGTACACTGCTAGATCCACGAAAAACCAATCTGAAGAGAAAGAAGAGCCAGAAGAAAGGTTTGCCTGTAACAAAACGTGTTTTAAATTTCCGAATGTGTGATGTTTTCCGTGAATTTAAGGCTGAATTTACTTCCTTTCCTTACTCAGAATCAACATTCGCTTCAATGAAACCTTTCTATGTTTTAACAGCTAAACAGGGTACCAGTAAGGCCAAATGTATTTGTACACAATGTTCTAATATTAATCGAAAATTGAACACATTGAATCGGTTTTGTCGAGCAAATGCATTAGAAGTTCACGCAGAAACTCCTAAAGATCTGCTGAAGCAATCCCTATGCCCAAATGAAAACAACAAATACCCACGTCTTGAATGCTTGGAACGACAATGTAAATTGTGCGGTGACTGGATGGAACTATATAGTGATATCCTTGGAAATAATAATTTGCGATGTCAAGAGGTCCAGTGGACTGTTTGGAAAAACGTAGAAAGAGAAAAGTTTGTTGCCAGAGAAGGTACAATGCAGATCAAAAGTTACAACGAAATTGTGAAAGAAGCAGGTACAGTGGAAATTCTCTTGTGGAAGCTGGATAAGGAACTGAAGAATTATGCAATGCACGATTTTAGGAGAAGCTGGCAGTGGACACAATTAAAAATGCTGTCTACAACTATTCTGCCAACCAACCATGCTTTGCTAATTATGGACTTTTCGGAGAATTTTCCCATTCAATTTTCTGAGGAGACTATAGCGTCCCACGCAAAAGCATTTTCCGTAACTCTATTTCCCGTGGCTTTATATTACCACACACACGATGCTGGAATTGTACTGGAGAATATCAATATCATATCCGAGGAAAACAACCACAGTGGCCATGCGGTGCGAAAGTTTACTAAAGTGGTCGTGCAACATTTAAAAAAAACACCCAGAATGACATTAACGTGATTCATCGCTTTAGTGATGGGTGTTCCGGACAATTTAGGTCACGGCATACCATGCACGATATTGCTTCTTTTGGCACAGAAATTTCTGACATATTCCCAAATTGCACCATGATTGCAAACTACGGTGAAGCGCGTGAATTCAAAAACGTTTGTGACGGATTTGGAGATCATATCAAAACACCACTCAAATCTGCTATCACACGTCTTGACCTAGTATTAGATTCGCCTAGAGCTGTGTTTGAATATCTCGAGAGCAATATGTCATTTGGACCAGGAGAAGATAATGGTAAGGTACTACACCGAAGATCTTTTTATTTTGTGGAAAAGGACACTATTGAAAGAAACGGATCTGGACGAAGCGTACCAGGACTTCTTAGTATCCACAGCATTATTGGTCTGAAGACCGGTTTTATTGGGACCAGAAATTTATCTTGCTTTTGTGAAAAATGTCTTAACAAGTGGGATGATGAAGATTGTATAAACAAAGATTATGTTAAGTCTTGGAAAATTGTACATATTCGTCAAGAACAAAATCCATGCTGCCAACCCCGACAGCCATGTCAATATGAAACAATAATTGAACAACCGACAGCGATCCAGCAGTCCATGATCCCTCTAGCTCTAGCTTCAACAACCATGAGCACGTCTGGGACACTTGCCGACAGTGAAGCACCTGAACTCAGCATACAAGATCAAGATACTACAATTGTACCAGAGATAGTACAAATCTCTTCTCGTGGCAGGAGAGTGATCTGCAGAGACCCCTTTGGATTTTTAAAGCCCAAATAAATTGAAACCACATAATTGTGGTCTGGGCATTATATTTTATATAATATATGTTACCTACATTTGTTTAGTGTTTATTGTTTCTGTGAAAATGTGCCAGTAATTATTTTATATACATAATATAGTAACTATTTATAATAATTATATTTGAATTTATATATATTACTCATTCGTAACGCTATTTTGTCATTATTGGTGTATGTATATATAGGTAAATTTGATAGATATTATATATAGATTATATATACCTAGATACAATATCTAGTAATAAATATATTTATTATATTATGAGTTTTGAGCAAGCATTGCTAATATTTTTTCAATTAGTACAATTTTTACTCATTCGTCACGCTTTTTGGTACTAAAGTAGATGTCAATTTTAGTGGAAACCTTACAAAAGAGTTAAATGAGGCGATTTGAAACTATTATATGGATATTGATTTATTAAAAAATAGTGAGATTAAGGTTCCAAATTATCTATTATACTTGATAAGACTAAAAATATGAATCAAAGAATGTAAATATAAATATATATAGCAATAGTAGATACAACATTTTTTTATTTTTTACAAAAAAAACTAAAAATCGATGTATTTTGGGCTATAACAATATTGTTTAATTAAATTTAACATACAAAATAAGATAAAACACATATATCAGAACTAAACTTATATAGTAGTAATTAACCTATAATGTATTAATTGGGAGACCCTGTTCCCTAATTCTACTGATATGGACATATCAGCTGGCCAATATTATCGAACGCATGCCATTTTAGTATACTACAATATGTTTGCAATATAAAAACGAAAAAATAATTAAGTTTTATGGTAGAAAATAATTTCATGTATATGTACTAGTTAATCTCACAAATCCGTGGAGTTGGCCCATGTTAGTAATAAAATTTGAGCTTGATCGTGTTCCGCATCCAAAAAAATAGTTTTATCAGGATTAATTTTTAGTTTGTTCATATTGAACTAGTCACATAGTGTTTGTAGGCATTTTTCAAGTACCATGATGTTTTAATTGAAATCGATGGTATTAATGAAATATATAAGCAAGCATCATCGGCATATAGTTGGTAGTTTAAGTTGTATTTTTTGATAATGTCAAATATTGGATCAGTATAAAGTGAGAACAGAATAGGTCCTAAAATTATTCCTTGTGGTACACCGCAGTCTAGTGGTAGATAACTTGATATACTATTGTTTATTTTTGTTGCTTAAATTCTGTGGATTATATATATGATTCAAACCATTAAGACCATACCGCAATTTGAGTCTATTTATTAAAATATGGTGATTAACAGTATCGAAGGCTGCGCTAAAATCCAGTAGTATGACACATGAAACGTAGCCCTTGTTAATTGATATGGAAAGATCGTTGTGAAGTTTACATAATGCTGTTTCAGTAGAAAAATGTGTTCTGTATGCGGACTGAAATGGGTTTAGAAGGGAGTTATCATTGATGTATTTAAATAAACGAGTCATCACAAGACGTTCAATAAGTTTCGATAATAGACTTGAACTTGATACCGGTCGATAATTAGATAATACTTCTTGATCTAAGTTTTTTTTATTATAAGTGTTATTATGCCTCTTTTTTCAGTTGTAGGAAAAATACCTTCATTGAGAGAAGATTCTGTAATTGTATGTAGGATTGTCGCAATTTCATTTAGAAACAATTTAATTAAGAATGTAGGCTTTGGATCAAGTGCACATGTCTTTGGTTTCATTATCATAATAGTGTCATATTTATTGTTGTTTCTGGTAGTGCACATGTTGGTTGAAATGTATCCTGAATAATAGATATTTTATCTCTAAAAAATTGTGAAAAAGTTTCGGCTCCTTCTTTGTCTGATTTAAAATTTGGTGTTGGATGATCAAAAGTTCGTAATAAAATTGTATTTAAAGCAGACCATAATTTAGAGGGAGTATTAGAGTTGTCATCAACAATTTTTGTATAATAATCATGTTTTGCTTTGTATATTAAATATTTAACTTTGTTACGTTGTTTCGAGAATGATTCTCGATCTTCTTTTTTCTTTGTTTTTCTCCAATATTTTTCTAAAAAACGTCTCTTGCGTATACCTTCAGTTATTTTGATGTTGTACCATGGTGAATAATGTTTTGTTGGTAATTTTTTGGTGTTTAGGGGTATATATTTATTTAATAATACATATAGGTCACTATTATATTTTTCACAACATTGATTGACGGATAAATTACTATCCAAATCAATTTTTATAATGTCAGCTTTCATTTTATCTTTATCAAATTTATCAAAATTTCGATGTATTAAAACTTTTGGTTCTATGATATTTTAAAATTGTTTCACTTTGCATATAATTAGAGAATGGTCACTAATTTTGCAGTCGTTTACTCCTGTCGATAGACTCAAGTCCTCTTCATTTCTAGTAATAACTAGGTCCAATATATGACCAGCGTCGTCAGTACTTTGCTTGATATGTTGATCATAACCGAAATGAGTTAGTGTATTGATAAACGAAACAGTAAAATAATGATCAATTTCGTCTAAATGAATATTAAAATCTTTTAGGATTATATGATTTCTCAAATTACATGCAGATTTTAGAAAATCCTCAAATTCATTTATAAATTCTTTGTAAGATGAGTTTGGTGGACGGTATATTACAGACACTGTTAGAGGGGATTACAGGGGTTACATGTTCAAATTCTTTATAAATAGACAACGGTTTAGGTGCAGAAAGAAAGTTTGACTTATAAATGGTGTCAACACCTCCACCCAGTTTGAATTATGGTCTTAGGATAAACAAACTGCTATATCCTTTAGGTGTTATCTCTTTGATGAAAGGATAATTTGAATCTCGCTGCCAGGTCTCGGTTACACATAAAATTAATATCTAAGTCAAAATAAAAAAGTTCACTCAAAATATTGGGAATACGATTTTTAGATGCAATTGTAAACCTATAATAATATTGGTATCATTATAGTCATTTTTATTTAGGCATGCAATATGATTACTCTTAACACTGAGTATATTGTAGTTTGGCCTATAGATGAAGTTATGCACGAAAATGTTGTGATATCGGATTAGTACGGTCGATAATGTTATCATTGAGGTACAATATTCCTTTTTTGAATATGACTAAATCATTGGGATTTTGGACAGCAATTTCTTTCTTTTTCAAGCGTAATCTTCTATTTTCTATTCTGTCCAGAAATGATAGATCTTTATTTATATATATGTTTTTATATTTGTCATTATCATGTAAAAATTTACTATTTATAATTAATTTATTAGTATCATTTCTTGAATTTAATTTAATTTTAAGTAGACGTGACTTATCATTGTCTTCATTAGGTTTACCAACTCTGTGTTTTGATATTATGGTTTGATATGGTATCTTTGTTATTTCAAAAATATCTTTCAGAGCTGCTTCAGTATTTTCTTCTGGAATACCAGAAATAATAACATTGTTTTCTAATTCTTTCTTTGGTAATTTAACAAAGTATACTGTTGTTGTGTTACTATAGACTTCAAAACTTTGATTTCTTTATTTTGATTCGCTATTATGCTTGTTAGCTCATCAAATCTATCTTCAAATATTTTTTTCATATTTTCTTTTAAATTTTCCAAAGATTCATTAATATTTTCCATTGTCATTTCTGAGCCCCTTCTAGTTTTAGCCATCGTTATTGGAAATAAATTTACTAGGAACTCTCTGATATTATTCTTTATTGGAGAATCCAGTGAAATTATAAAATTTTGATAAGATATAGCAAATTCAAATTGACAAATCCACTGAGATTTTGATGATATAAGAAATTATCAAATGGTGAATAGAAATCACCACAGAAATGTCGTCAAAAATGATTGAAAAACAGATGAAAAATAGCACTTTTCGCCAATTTAAAAGACAATTATAGAATATTTCTATTCAAATAAGCTTGTAAGTTGATCTTCAATTATTTATACGTCGATTGATATGAAACAAGTGAACTTCAAGGGATTTTTAATATAAGGATAATCAATTTCACGTAAGTGCCAATAAAACCCCCAAAATGAATTAAAAACAGTGGTTACTATGTTGTATAGGCTTCCCTAACAACAACAAAGAAATAAAAATGTATGACGGATTTTTTATTTCTCGTCTCAGAATACCCCTATTTTCATAAAAATCAAATAAAGTTAAAGACACGCCAAAGTCGATTTTGAGTTGTCATTGGAGATAACTTCGATTTATTCTAAATTTGTTACGCATGTCAATATACCGGGAAGTATTTTATATTTCAAATTTCAAAAGATGATTTTTTTTTTCTACAGTGTCATTCAAAATGAACATATTCAGTTAATGTAAAATAGACAGTCACTACGAAATGGAGCTAACAAGCCCATATTGCCTAGAAACTCGGTAAGAAAACCATATATATTGTCAAATTTAATATTTTCTTGGAAAATACATATATGTATATATATATATGTGTGTAAAATAATTTTCTCATCATAGGCTCCAACTGAGCTTAGATATTACCTAGGTATGATTGAGTATAAGTCAAATTCTCAATACGCATACATATATTTCAAATTATATATAGGCAAATGAAATGAAAGCTTTTGAATGTATATAAAGAGTAAACATATGAGGCTATGTTTGTGTTTCAGTTAAATTAACTTTGAAGTAACATTAAAATATAATTCGACTGCTATATGTATGTATATATGGTATATGAAAGTACACAAGTAAAATAATAAATACAGAATTGAGGAAAACAGTGGAAATATATTTCACTTAATTGAGTATTTGCTCACTGCGTACCGTTTAAATTAAAAAGAGTTGTGAAAGGGCAAACAAAAGACAGTGTATACATAGAGGATAGCTATGTGAAACATATATGAATACAATCATGTGATGATCCAGCAGCGATGTAGACCGCAGACAGCTGTTAATTCAGGTCATTCAGGCTTAGGGGCGCAATATAATAATACACAAGTGTCTGATTGTTATAATTCAAATAATTTAGTTGTTTTAATTCAATACGCAGCCACTAAGCCTCGAGATGCAGCTTCTATACTAATCCTACAGCATCTCCTTTGTCGTGTATCAACCTATCTTATTATTGAAAATTTTTAGCTTGCATTTATACTATATTTAATCTACTTATTTGTAGTTAAAATATGCGCTTACATGTACTAAAAATAGCTCACAAGGAAAACAAGACAAAACCAGAGAATCAATATGATGATGCACAGACAAAAGCCTAACGAACATGTTGTTAGCTAGGAGCTCAAGCCTAGAAGCGAAATTCCACTCCATCAATTCAGCACGATAAAGATCGCAAAACGAGCTAATTTTCCAGAACACGGCATATATATGTATTAACTGACTGCAAATCAGCGGTCGGTCGAAGCCATAGCTAGAAGGCACCACCATCAGAAGTGTAACATGAGCCATTCAATCTGGGAGTCGATGACATCAATCCTCCTGCAGATCTAATCATGTCCAATGGATTCCTGGATACAATGACCTTGATTTTAATCATGCTGCTGAAGCTCTATATATATCAATATAGCTTTAAAAAGTTACCAGGTTGAAACAACGCAAATCTTTCCACTCACTTTTCTTCAACAAACTCCCGTGTCTACAACAGCGGGTAGTATACATATTTTCCAAACGACATCGTCCTAGCATGGTTTGCACTGTCACCGTCTGGGAAGTAGTCTGTGTCCGTATTTGTAGGATTACCATCACTAAAGGATTCCATCATATAGTATAGGAAAGAGCGACCTGCCGACTAACCCCAAATGCCTTGCTGCCAACCAGGATACAAAACATATTCTTCTCAGCACGTCTTCGCATATTAGGTCCAGGCCCTTAACCCAATGTATTTTCAAACCCAATCGCAGTAGTGTTATGATCGACCTCTGACTCTCGAGTCAACTCTTGGAGTATAATTTATTATTATAACTCATATACCTACACGTAATATAGCAACAGACATGATATTTATGGGCA
>JAYRCC010053326.1:0-11618 GCA_036026455.1 Americanaplana fernaldi | reverse complement strand
TCTTAAAGAGGCGAATACTACAACAGTTGTACTAGATGAACCCCCATTTTTAATGTTTGTCGTTTGTGTGTATAAATTATGAGTATAATAAGCACTCATCAAAGGTCAGCAAGTATGGTTTAGTTTTCCATTGAATCAATTATCATCATGCAAGAGTTTGACATTTTGACAGTTGGACAGTTTAACATTACATCGTTGCTATCTATGGCAGTACACAAATAAAGGTCATTTCGTAAATAATTTCGTATTTATTGACAAAAAATATTGCATGTGAATAAAAATGGCATAACGTTATTGAAATTCATGTGTTTGAACACAGATATCATTTACTATAAAAGTAATAAATGTAATCGATTTATCAAAATATATGCCTAATACAGCTGTTCAATAAATGATATGCAATAATATTTGTCAATGGGAAGTTAATAGATTATTTGATATCTGTGTTCAAAAAAATAAATTTCGATAGCGTTTTATCTTTTCGAGGCACATACTTACTACTCGTATATTATTGAAAATATATAGCGTAAAAACAAAATTATTTAAGAAATGACCTATACTCATGTCTGTCTCTATTCTTCCATACAATGTGTAGCATTCTTCTCCTCCAACGAGATCGTATTCTTGAACAATTGAAAGTGCGATGGTGGTCACAGAACAAGGTGCAGTGTCCCATTCATGACGCCAATGCCGGTAAGATTTGATAGCTATAATAACAATAATTCGAGGGATGTTTGTCAAACCGGTGTATCTGTATTTATTTTTTCGAATTTTTGATTTTGATTAATTATTACTTGTTATATGCTTACTTTTCATGTCTGAAAATGTGGGATTCATAAGTGTACTATAAAGTTCTTAAAATGCGTAGGTTAATGTGGTGTATAACAAAAATGTACAGAGTGGATTTTTGTCAAACCGGTGCATAATGATAAACCTCTTTCATAAAAATCTATTAATTGTTTTTGATAATGTTGTTGCCGTTATTACGGTGTATCTATTAAAATCAATCACTATTTATCAACAAAAACAAATGAAATTCATAGTTTGACAAACAACCCTCGAATTTGTTTTATTTTTAATAAAATTAAAAAAGAAGGAAAACAAAGGCTCCTAATAGCAGGTGATCTAGTTGTTTAATATAATTATATACCTATAGATATTTTACAAAATAAAGTATTAAGAATACCACAATTATCTTGTAGTATCGAGTAATTTGAAGCAATGTTGAAAAGAATGAATAATATTGAGTTAGAATAAAGAATACTCATATTTTTATGTAAAAAATAATTTTGTAATTCTTTATTTCCGTTGGAAGTACATTCCATATTATAATGGACGTTCACGTTGAACATTTTTACTATCTGTTGTGAGATCTCCATTGCCAGTAATAGGATCACTACTGAGGTTGGCAATGACTACGAGATAATGCCTGAGAACATATTAGAAAGGTGATAAACAATATTGATAAGTTGACAAAAATATAGGAAATCTTTATGAGCATCTTGTTGTAAAAAACACAAACAAATCTAACACAACACAACAAGAATGTTATATTCCAATGAATATGTCGGACAGAAACAGTAAAAATAAGAGTAGTAGTCTGTATAACTTGATCACTATATTCGCGTTAAAAAGGATATGAAGAAACATGCATCCTGTCTGGAAAAAAGTTGACATCATCACTATTGTTCTTTATAAATAAATAAATGTCAATTTAGATGTTAATTTATTTATTATTTGTCCACAACAGTCCACTCCCACGCACGCGTGCCCAACAATTCACTCATATTCATACACGACATTTAGGTATACATATTATATTTGAATGTCAATGTAACTAGTTATTAAATAGATGTTTTTTTTTACATCTATACATGGTATTTCAAAAGGAACACACAATTTATCCTGATTGTATATTTACTGAGTAGTCAATTTCCCCATATTTTTAGGGTAGAAACAGAGATATGCGTTAGGGTAGCTAGACTGATTAGTGTAACACAAACTGGTTCTACCTACCATTTTGGCTAGTTACCGTACTCGTTTTTTAAATAGTGTATTGTAAACTTAGATATAATTAAAGTTATTGGGAAATAGGAAATAATATAGGTAACACAATTATAAAATATACTTGTGCATAAATGTTTCTTCAGTACTTAGTCTTGGGTAGCAAATATAATAACACAAAAAACACACGCTGGGCACGTTATATTCTGGTTTCTCCCAGTAAAATATTACGTTGTGCAATTTGTTTTGCTGCACGCTTTGCTCTGGACATATTTAGATTAATGCATTGGCAGAAATATTGTAGTATACATTTATGAAGTAATTGTAATAAAATAAATATTTCGTGCACAAATGATACTACTAATAAAATAAGTAGTACAATATGGTTTTAGGAGAATGTAATACAGTACTGTATTATATGTATATACCTAAGTACGGAAAAAACGAATCCATACCACGAATTTTCAAGTAGGTTTTATAATATCTATCAGTATCGTATTAATTATTTTAAAACTAAAAGATTCAATCAGAAATAAGGATACAGCACCCCAGAACGTGCACAAACTATAGTAAGTATAGGCATAACTTAAATATAAAAAAATCGGAATTCAAAGTAAATTGTTATGCATAATATTAAATATATTCAATGAAATAGTTAAAGTAATAAAATTTCGAGTTTCTACCTAGTATTAAAGTGCTCTGGGGTGCTATAGCACGTACACGAACCGTTAAAAATCAATTGAAAAACTTACATCAATAATATTTGGCAAAGCCATTCTCCATGTATTACATTCTTCAGGATCGGAGGGAAAAGTAAACGTTCGTATAATTAAATCCGTCTTCTTTTGAGATGCATAGCCTGTCCGACAGTTTCCGACGCAACACTTGCGTGGCATTATTGAATATTATAATTAATGAGATTATATACGTTCAATATTAATAAATGATAAATTAATCCATATATTTAACGTCTTGACACGATCAATAATAATTATGAAAACACAGTTTATAATAACTTCATAAATATGTATAGTATTTTATGTATTTCCATAGAAATCTGGATAACCTAAATCTCTGTGTATTAATTACCGTATCAGAGATGTGGAGATAGGAACATAGATATTAATATATATATTTTTTTGGAAAGGACACAAAGCAGAAGAAATTGATAGAAAGAGGGGGGGAGGAAACTATGGTTACTACGCATGGTTATGATATATTCTTTATCTTCGCTTCGAAATCAATAATATTCAATAGTTCAAACCGGCCTCAGTTGAAAATACCTACATATGGCGAGTATTCCGTCCGGGTACTAGAGTAGTCTGTGTATTTTCTATAGCAGTATGCTTTTTATCTATAAAATATGTATCATATTATTTATCATCGATCAGCCAAATAATAAACCCTCGAAAGCGAAACAAACAACTTTCAAAATGGTGGCTAAAATTAGCTTTTGTTCTAATCAAAGAAGTTGATATCGTTATAAGTACATTTTTAGACATAAATAATGTTTATTAACCCAGATCACAAAAAGTTCAGTGTGTCAACTTGCTAGAAACAAAACAGGATTTGGGAAAAATTATATAACAAATGATAATGGTAATGTCAAACAAGCTTTTATGCATTTGCACCTTCATAAGTTAGTGCAAGGTATGTTGCGTCGTCCGCAGTTGCACGTGGAACATGTTCCTTTCTTACAGTCACATTAGTCTAACCAGTATGACAGAATCAGGAACTGTTGAACAGCTGAGCCATCGGGGCTTCATGCATCCATCTTCTGTTTGTCAACCAAATTCTTCTACCGGTACGTCTGGTATGTGGAATTTGTAGGAAAGAGCTCCATCGTCCTCCTTGTACTGTAGGATCCCTCTTTCAATGTGGTGAAGCAAGGCATTCTGAAATTTTATAATACTATATACCTATATAATATATCTGTATATCTGTATGTTAGCAAACATAACTAGATATTAGAGCGAAAATTAGCAATTTACCTTCGTTGGTGGAATTCCATGTAAGTTTGCAGTAGTACCATTACAAAACATCTGGAATCTAGCTTGATCGTTGATATCAGTGGTGGAAGAATTCGAAATGTATACCCTAATAATAAACGTTTCAATCTCTTTGAAAATAGGGCAGTCAGTGTCAATTTTTTGAAACGGTTCATCCATAGAAATTAGAATATCAGTCAATACAGGATAACTATGGTTCCAGGGAATCGAAAATTATTCGTCAGTCTGTGACAGTCTGGGGCGGGCATCACGAAACACTTTGAGTGCTAAAAGTTTTTAATATATCTACCGATATACACCGATATTAAAAACTTTTTGCACTAAAAGTGTTTCGTAACGCCCGCCCCTGTGCTTTAATAAGTCTTGCAAGACCGTATTAAGAAATATAATATGATACAGACTGTCCGGATAATAAGATACAGTCTGTAATAATAATTCATAATAAGTTACAGTCTGTATCTTATAACATTGGATAATTTATCAATTTGAATAAGTCACAGTCTGTAACTTATAATATTTAATAAGATTGGTAAGAACGTCTGTAAATTATAATTACAATATGTTTCGATTCTCTGGGGTACTGTCCACCTAGGATGAAAAATATTTTATCTCAGATTTTTTGTTGTTTTTTCTTTTGTATGATGTTTTGTGTTTTATTTCCTTCTATTCTTTCGTTAGTTAATTTTTTTTACTATATTATATATTATACGTCAGTATATCTCCAGTGTTGACTTTAATAACATTCTTCCTATGAGCGAGGGCCGTCATGACATGAGCTACAACACGAATATCGATCTTGAAGACACTTTTCCATTGCACCTCCAGGTCCGATATGCAGAAACTTCTTCATCGTGCGTGTTAAGTACAGGTCATTATCTTCAGCAAGAGTCATTTGGATTCCCTCTCGAGACAAGAGACTGAAGAACTCAGTTTTATTGTCCGAGTCTTGAGAAATATCTTGAAGTCTGTATAGACTTTATAGTCCAGTCAGCCTACATGAAAAAAGTTGTAAACCTCGGGCAAATTGCTTCATGGGGTTTTTCAACGGTTTTCAACTAATGAATATGTTTTGTATCACTGAAAAAAAATCCCAAGAAATCGCATTGTGCAAACATTTTTTATAAGCATTTTACTATTTACCCATAGTAAAAAAATAGGAAATGTTCAATGATTATTATTGATTTTATGTAATTTCTGTGAAAATGTATGTTTTTTAATCAAATAAATGTATTAACCAATATTTAAAATAAAATGTTGCATATCATTTGGTTCAGCTAAGTGTTTTCAACATATTAGAAGCAATTTTAGATCGACAAGTGATATTATTTATTCTCTAGTAACATTGAAATATTAGTTCTAAAGTCTATTTTAGGCATATTTAGGCATATATATTTAGGCTTAGAAGTGACATTCAAATATTTATAGAAAACAAATAATATGACTTGCTGATTTAAAATTGCTTCTAATATGAAAACACTTAACTGAACAAATTGATATGCATCATTTTATTTTAAATATTAGTTAATACATTCATTTTCTTAAAAAACATACATTTTCACAGAAATTACATAAAACCAATCATAATCATAGAACATTTTCCTATTCTTTAATATGGGTAAATAGTAAAATGCTTATAAAAAATGTTTGCACAATGCGATTTCTTGGGACTTTTTTCTGTTATATAAAACATACTCATGGGTTGAAAACCGTTGAGAAACCCCATGAAGCAATTTGCCCAAGGTTAAACCTTAGATCAATACTCTCTCTTTGTCTTAATCCCGAACTTCTCTTTTCTCTAGTTTGTTCTTTTATGCTTCCAGAGAGATATCGATCCCAAACAGTATCCAACCTTCAAGTGTCGTTAAATTGTTTTCGGATTTATAGGTTATGCTAAATGATGTGATACACATTTTATAGAAGCATATTGCTATTGAAAATATTGATAATTTTAGAGATATGTGCGTGAAACCTGAATTTTGACCATTTTGGAAGCCATTTGATAGTTTTTCTTGCTGTGGAGGGTTTATTCATTGTTCGATCAAGCTGACATTTTTAAGGTTATGCTAAATGATGTGATATGTGATATGTGATATGTGATGTGCATATTGCTATAGAAAATATTGATTGTTTCGCAAAACCTTAATTAGTACCATATATTGCCCCCTAGAGGTCAAAGGTCAAACTATTTTTTTTGCGCCCTCGACTATTTTTTCATTTAGCTGTCATTAACATAATATCTAATCATAAAATTGCTTTCAGCACGTAGGACCAAATAAGAAAATGTATATAAAAATCAAATGATAAATCTCATTTTAATATGATCCTACTTGTCCCAAAGTGGGACAATATAATATATTGGATATAACATAAAATGCAATACACAGATAATTATCCCTCCTGCGGTATTAAATATACTTACTGACTTACAATAATCTATCAGTAGATCATTTTTTTAGGTATGACCTATATTTATCCCAATATTAATGTTTTGCAATGTAACTTAAGATAATCTATAGATAATTGCTATATAGGTATAATCATTTCAATAGCAATTTTACGATTTCAGTAATTCCTTACTTAAAATTGATTATATTTTTGTATTTTCATTTTTGTCCCACCTGATATGATTTCAAACCAATTTGTAAACTATTATCCTTATTTTTTAAATTGATTTAGATTTTAAAAATGCATGGCGTATTTCATTTTAAGGATATTTATTCATTCCTGTAAAAGATATACCGCAAATTTTGGAAGATAAAGAAATGGAATAAAGGGAAAATAAAGTAATTCATGTTTGCTACCTTAGTTTATCTGGCGTAGTCAAAATCAATCTGGTGTGTTCAACAGTGACCCAGCTGGAAGAGAATCGCAAGCATGTCCATACTAATTGTATTTGATTTGATTTATTATTAGATCCAATTAATTAACAATGTTGGACGAATGACGAAGGATATAGGAGACAGACAGACAGAGAGAGAACAAACCAATTATATTTATTACTTTCAAAATAAAATGTTGTGTCAAGAGAATCCGGCCCCAGCCATTCAAACTATAATCTAACAAATCATGAATCTTTAGTATAGGGTTGTTCGGAAATTTTTTTTATTATAAAAACAAAAGTAACGGTATAATGACTTTACAAACATTTTATAAGATATCTTAGGGTTTTACTGAATAAGAGTTAGAATAGCATTCTTGTAGTTTAAACGTTGTTCCGATTTACGCCTTTCAGAGCTACAGTTCGTATAAACGATTCCCTGCTGTTTTCATTAATTTCTTTCAGTAATGTTTGTACACGTTGTAAAGAAATTATGCCACCCCAAACATTTGTGTATGTCAACTGCTTTTAAACCATTTTACCTTTCAGTATCAATGTAAAAAATATATATATACTGTTCATCCGGTTTCATTAAAAATATTTAAGATAAAAAATGATTCAAAATTCAAAATTTAATTTCAATCTTCATGATATTATTGTTGATATACTAAGTTGATAGATTTTATATAAATTCATAGATGAATCCATAGATGAATCCAAAATTCAAATGATAGATTGTCGAAATATACGTGTATAATATAGAATTGACTCAAATATTACCTACTCCAAAAACGCCGTTTTCCGGATCACCCTATACTTACTATAGGGTATTGCTAATTGTGTGCGATGCGTACCTATATTGGGAGCACCTGTCAAAGTGATAAATGGACTTGGTGGTATTGCAGAAGACTTGGCTGAAGCCAAAGAAGTGTGCATGAGAAGAATTGCAACATAGATTGTCAGCCGCTTAACTATCAAAAAGAAGCCCAATTATTGGTGGGCATAACTTGAAATACCAATTTTCTACATCCTACTACCTATCTGTTTTTGAATAGTTAAATTAACCAACAAAATGAAAAATAAAAATAAAATAAATGAACAAAAAAAATCGAGAAAAAAACGGTAACTCTATTATTGATGGAGATGTCAAGGGCTCATAGAAATCCGATATTAGCAACAACTAGGATTCGATCTCTATGCAAAAACTATTGCGAATTGTGTGTGAAGTCAATCACGGCGCCTGACGTCGTTTCGTGGCCTCCGAAGACTCTTCTCCAACGGGTTTAATCCAGAGTCACCTTGTTGAGCAGTTGGAAACTCATCTCGACATCATTCGTTTGATGCTATCTATCCAGCGCATTTTTGGTCTTCCTCTGCCACCACGACCATCCACCTTCCCATCCATCACGATCTTCTCAAGACTTTTTGGTCCTCTTCTTTTGATGTGGCCAAAGTATCGCAGCTTTCGGGCATTAATTTTTGCTATCAAGCTTTCGGGGTTCTTAACTGTTGTCCTATAGTTGACGTTTGTGACCCGATCTTGCCAGCTGATTTGTAGCATACGACGCCAGCATCAGAGTTCGAAATAAGCATTGATTCGGCTGATTTTATCTTGAGTCAGCGTCCAGATTTTTAGCCATAGAGTGCAATACTGAAGACGAGCGAGTTTATGAGACACATCTTCGTGCCGATTGAGAGATCATGAGATTTCCAGAGCTTGGTCATGATATCAGTGCATGCTTTTCGTGCGATTGCCAGTCTAACTTTCACTTCTTTCGCGCTGCCACCCTCCTTCGTTACAAATTATACCATAGGAAATCCGGCTTCATTCACATTATGAATAGTTTTAGTTAGTTATAATATGTCAAGGTATTAATACGTGTCGTACTTGACACATTTTTGTACTTATAAAAAAATTAAAACTACTTTCCTTTACCATTCTTTTTTTAACATGCGTCTACGTATAGTTATAGTAGGTTCGCTAAAGTATTATCATACCTATAGGTACCTATATACGATTCTAAATAAAAAAGCACGTTACCATATATATTCATAGAAATTATAAAAAATACAAGAAAAAAATTCGTGGCCAACAAGAAACATTTATGTCGATAAAACTTGGAAAAGAAAGGGAACACAATACTTTAATAATAATAATAATATGTACGTAATACATTAAATTGTGCTAATCAGAAACAACCACACAAGGAGAAAAGTACAAATATCTATACACTGACATTATTGGAGGTACATACGATAAATTGATGTTATTCAACATTTTGTTATTGGGTACATTCTTGTCATCTTCAATAATAAGTTACAAATATGTCAATTCAATTTAATTACAAAAGGTAACTTTAACAAAAACATATGCTTTTATAGTTTCTTTAAATAGTAATAATATTATTACATACAATTTGTTGAATTAATAAAATATAGATAGATTTAATAAGTATATTCATGAAAATATGTAGCCTATAGATGTAGGTATTTTGGTTGTAATTTTCCTGAAGAGGGTACATCATTTATGTATACATTACTACATATATGAAATCACAAATAGGTATGTAGTTTAATAGATGGGTGTGTGCATTATTTGACCAAATGTGTTACAGCTAGGTAGGTATGTAATAGATATACAAATATATTATGTAAGTAGGTAGGTATAATATGGTGTAGGTAATATTATTATGTTCATTGTATATCACAAGTTTCGATTGGTGAGCTTTTAACATGTTTCTTTAATGTTTTATGACGTATAGGTACAGGAAAAAAATAAGGTACAGGATGGATAAAATAAAAATAGAAAGCTTACATATATCATGTAGGTACATTTTCAATCAATAATACAAAAAATCATTTCATGCGTTTATTAGTAAGGTATGTAGTATGATATTTATGTTGTACATTACACCTGTCCTAAATTTGACAAAAATATGTAACGTGTAAGATAAGTGTGATATGCATGAGTACCTACTAAAAATCGTAACAATGGGTGTGAATGGCCAGCCAGAGAAATGCCCCGATCGATGGCTCAGTAGAGATACAGGTGGGAAACTCTATGGCGTAGGGGTTGTGGTGTTGTGTTGACGAATAAATGCGAGTAATTTCACAGACATAAATTGTATGGAATAAGTTCTACATCTACATATGTATGTAGATAGTAGTTTAAATGCTGATAATTGGTTGATGATCTGGATCGATATCGATGTATAATAGAATAAAATACGTGTACATGACGTGTGTACATAGATAGGTGTAGGTGTAAGAGAAAGAGAAAGAGAAATAGGCCAGTGATTGATGAACGATTGCACAGAACGAATGAGAAGGAGCGACACATGGTATGGTTCTTATCGGCCAGAAAATAGTTGCAATACATAATTATAGGATATTTTGAAAATAATCGCACCTCTGAACGCCCAACTAATAGACTATCATTGAGAAAATAAATGTGATTAAATTTCCCACAACAATATATCTATCGAATTGAAGATCAGATTGGCGTAATCTGGTTGGTACGCGCTCTCTATCAACACTGCATGTAGATCACGTTGTTGGTTATCACTCCAAAGACTGCGGACCTATGATTGGGTTTGTTGCGAGTTGGAATGATGCGATGATTGAAGTTAGATATTATGGTAATTAAACTTGCACAACACAACACTGTGCAGTTGTAGGTAGGTAGATAGATAGACGTCACTTAATAGACACGTGACAGACAGACAGATACACAGAGACGAGCGACAGATAGGTAGACAGGACACTGAGAGCGATTTAATGGATCGCCATGAAGCGCGAGCACACTACAATGGTTGTTTTTTTAACAACGTGTGCGAATAATTTCTCATTTACTATGAGCCAAATCTACTACTCGGTAAGTTTGTGCCACTCGGCCGTCTGTTTCCGAGGGTTATTGATCACTTCTGTCCAGTGTTTCTCCGCCGCTTCGCCCCGATCCAGCCCCAATTCAAGCCGGCCAATGACCTCGTTCTTTGTCACACGGTCCCAGTCAAGTACAAGTAATTCCACAGAGAGATTGCGCAGGTCTTCGTGAGCGGGAACTTCGAATGCAAAGGATTCATTGTATACGGGATTGAGAGTGCGTTTCTTGACGTGGGTCTTCTTTTTCGCGATTCGTTGTCCGTTGTAGAGAAGATAGAGTTTCACATATGGGTCACCTGATTGAATGAAAACAATTAGGACTTATAGTTATGATAAATGATGAAATACGTGAACTAAAAGAATAAATAAAACTATACTTCAGACAAACTAATTTAATTATATCATTCAATTTAATATCTTGATAAAAGAAGAACCAAAAAGATTAGAATAATATGTTCCGATAAATTACTAAAAAGTAATAGTAATAGACAAACTATGGAAGAAATCACGTAAGAAAAAAGGAAAGGTACACACATTAAATAGTGAATGAATTATTTAAAAAAAGGAAAATTAATACAACTTTAAAAGAAAGTAGAATGAGAAGTAAAAACAATTTCGGCCTAAAAAAGATAAACTTACAATTTAAAACATCTAAATATGTAGAACAGTCCCTCAATGAAAAGAGAAAATACTTCTGTGAGGAAAAGATCCAGAGCATACAATTGTCAAACTATGATTTTACATGAAACAAAATGACTACAAGGAAAGGAGATAAAGTGTAGAGGAATACAGAAAATCATAGAGTAAAGAAATACAGAGATCCAACCGAAGAATATAGTATTATAAAGAAGTCCAACTTGTTTAAAAAAACCTGTAGACAAGATTTGTGCTGAATTAAAATGGCG
>JAYRCC010052215.1:0-11625 GCA_036026455.1 Americanaplana fernaldi | reverse complement strand
TGCAAGAGCTTTCTCGAATATCTCTGCGGCTTCCTCGTCAAGATTACGCCAGCGATCGTCTGGTCGGAGATGCAATAAGATAGGTAATTCGGGTTGAGCACAGCATGCGAGCTGTTCAAAGAATACTCTTTTCTGTTCTCTATGAGGGACCCAGGCAGAGCCATCGAGGCCAATTTCCCCTAACCCTATCAGATGGAAAGACTTTCGCCGTTCAGCGCTAGAGAAGATCCGGATCATGAGATCAGCATGTACATTCCATTTATCAGCGTTTTTAGGATGGATTTCTACAGTTATCTGAGTAGCTGGCTGCTCCTGAATGAGCTCCTCTAGTTGAATGAAAAGTCGTCAAACAGCTCCATACGGGTAATAGAGTAGACGCAACCTTTGAAGTTAGGAGGGATGCTATGTCGGTTGGTGTGGATGAGGTAGGTATAGTCCATACCAGAGATTGACTCAAGACGATCTAAATGACAATGTGCGTCCATGTAAGGTCTAGGACCAGCTTCAATCACGTGTTCTCTGAGGACTGCTTTTGATTCAGGTACTAAAGCGGCACACGCCTTCAACTGGGGAGACTGAGAAAACCTAACACTCAAAGGAATCTGCAAAAGCTCATCGGAACTCGGAACGAAAGAAACCACTGGGACATCATCACTAGCAGGAGGGACATTCTCTTTGCCTTCATCCGAGATTCTTTGTAACTCCTTCATTTTTTTTTCAAAAAGATCAGCTTCAGCTAAATCGTTAAGTAATTCTCCTAAATGTACCGACGCAGGTACTAAGGTGTGGTCGACCCACTTACAAAAACTTTCTATTGAACCATCAGGCTTGGATCTGCCGTGCGCTCTACTGTATAACCAAAAGGTTTGAAGATAACAGCTAATCAATAAGTCCTTCTCAGGACATCTAGATACCGACTGTACAAGTTGAATCAAAGATGGGTTAAACTTCGTAGTACAAATTCTTCAGTTGTGCTCTTAGTCTTGGAAAACTTGCATGACATTGACTTTGCGACTTGTCTTAGATGTGTAGATTCTTTTGGATACGACTCCTCCGGCCAATCAATAGTGAACACGGGTGTCATGAATTACCTACAGATCAGGACGAAAATAATAAATAGAAGATATCATAAAAAGGGTCACTTCACTAAAGTTCTATATGTTACCATTATTACTGAAATGGTCATGCACACGATATAACAATCACTCCATACATTCAACGTTCTTCAAATTAATATCCTACTAAAACATCCAAGTGTTTTCTAAAATAAGAATAGATATCGTTCCACTCTGCACTGCAAAAAATCAAAACAGACATAAATAAAACGATTACAACAAGATTTATGCGCTCTATTCATTTCAACACTTGTTTCAAAATATACCCACAGAAATATATCACACTATTAATTAAATCTTACTAATATCGTAAACAACAGGCATCTATACCATGAATTACCCATTCACACTTTTACCTATTTTAAACGAGCATAAAATACTATTAGGCTAGACTGAAACATATATACGGTAACACTAAATAATGCTATTTTGAAAAGCCCAAATTCACAAATCTATATTACGTATTAAAAATAAAGGGGGGAAAACACTATACTGTGCTTAGGTAGTTTGTGCCCAGGGGTGTTATTAATTTCAAACAATAAGAGCGGGTGCATCTTCCATGGTGCATACCGGACATCTACTACAAACTTATGTGTAGATTACATCACGTCAATTTAACAGGTCTGTCTATATAAAACACACAATATAAACATGACAAACCAACATTCCCATCATGAAATTTCATTAAATGTATTCAACGGAAAAAGGATGCATCGCTAGACATGAGGTACCTTTCTTCTCAAACATCCTTTAAAACAGAAAGGATTACTGACAATTACCAACAATTTAGGTTAAGCTATATCACATCATTCATATTATACATAGATATCCTATAGCTAATTAGAAAGGGTAAAATATACGTATAACAAAAATAAAACAAGGATAGCCACCAACATTACACATATTAAGATAACATAACTGTTAACACAAAGAAATAAAGAGCTCAAACCATGGCGAACTATATTTTCTACTGACACGTTTCAATGATACATAACATCAATATTACGTATACAGAAAGGAAATTGATGATAGATAATCAACTTATATTAGGTAAATTAGCTTTGCAACACTAGTTATATTCTGATTCGGAAGTTGTTGAAGATTGGGGTTTTATTTCCCTTCTCTTTCCTACCTTCAACCTGTCTACCAAAACAATAGGGTTGCTTAGTTTCCTTGGTACATACTCGTTGTGTTTGAGGATTCGGTTTAGTTCGACATTCTTCTCCGATATCACTTTCTTGACGTAGTACGGGCCCAGCCATTCTTCGTTGTCGAATTTTGACTTCTTCGCTGTGTTTAATATGTACACTTGATCACCTATCTTGAGGGTATGCTTGGCTGCCTTAGTATCATACACATTTTTTGGCGTTCTTGGGCTAAGTTATATTTCTCACGAGCAACAGAAAATATAAACAAAAGTTTCTCTTTTAAACCATCGACATCAGGACTCTGGTTGACTGGGGGAGACGAATTTACTAACAGATCAATCGGGAACCTCATGGGGTTACCAAACAAGAGAGTAAAAGGGGCATAAGATGAAGAGGTATTAATCGAAGCTCTAAATACCATAGCACACTGCGCTAACACTTGGTCCCACTGAACTTGATTCTCGGTGATGGTGGTTTTCAACAGCTGCTTCATCGTTTTGATGGTTCTCTCCGCCTTCCCGTCCGCCTGAGGATGATAAGCTGCTGTGACTGTATGGTCGATTTCTAGAAACGCGTTTAATTCATTCAGAGTAGTGTTGAGAAAACTTGTGCCCCTATCGGTGGTCAATATCTCCATAGCCCCATAACGGGAGATCCAATATTCAAAGATTGTCATGGCTATTGTCTTGGCTTCTATGTCCTTCATCGGAGCAACCTCAACCCATGATGAGAAATGGTCTACCATTACGAGAATATACATGTTCTCGCTATCAGCTGTGGGTAATTTGCCGGCTATATCAATATGGACACGATTGAAAGGAAAACCTGATTGTATAGGTTGAAGATGGGACTTAATTAGACCTCTAGATTTTTTCGACTTCAAACACACTGGGCATAATTTAATGAAAAGATCAACGTCTCAGTGGACTCCGATCCAAAAAAATCTACGTAACAGCTGTTCAATCGTCTTGTCTCTCCCCATGTGCCCTCCAGTGCGAGCTCTATGAATCTCTATCATAACATCTTTCTTCAACTTGTGAGGTATCAAAATCTGTTCATTGGCTTCATTTTAATGATAATTAATGCGAATCAGTAACTTTTTATCCTTGTCAGTCAGCGAAGATTGCTCTTTCGTTTCAACCTTTCCCTTGAAGTTCTCTTTGTTAGGGTTTAATACTACCTTGCTTTTTTAGTCCAAAAAGGTGATGTAACTCTGAGTCTTCCTTTGAAATTTTCGTATATTCACAATCGCTAATTTATGAACTATTTCAACATCAGACATTTGTTCGGAGCTCTCATATTCATTTCTGGCTTCCATGGCTACTGTTTCTTCACTGTCATAATTGGATGATGAGGGTAAAACTGATTCGGTGTCAGAGGACTCTGCTCTGGTACCTTCATTCGACTTCGGAGATTCTACCTCAGTGACTCGCTCATTTAACGCTTGTTTTCGTCTCGTAGTAACAGCAGCTATTGTTTTCTCGACATTTCTTTTCTTTACAGGACATTCTTTGTCACAGACATTAGCACATGATGGGCAGTCGTTGTGTAATTCCATTGGTTTCCCATGGGGTTGCCTCGACAATCCATCTGCTCCACCGTGCAGTCGTCCAGGGCAATGTTCTATGTCGAACGAATATTCTTCAAACTCAAAGGATCCGATAGTAACAGCCCATCTTTCCAGGAGGCCTGTCGTTTTAAACCTAACTCGTTTTAGCCATTTCAAGGCACAGCAGTCTGTTATACATATAAACGGTCTGTGTAAAAGGTAACACCTAAAGTGTCTGAGGAAAAAGACTAATGCTAGAAGTTCTCGTTGAGAAGCGCAATAAGATTGTTGAGATTTCTTTAGGGCTGTACTTCCATACGCAATAGGTTTGATGTCACATCTGGTTGGACTTGTGCTAAAACAGCTCCTATCCCAAATTCACTTGCATCTACTTGTAGTTGAAATTTACCAGCATCTTCATTAAAGTTTGGATAAGCGAGACAAGGTGGTTTAGTAAATTTTTCTCTCAAAGCAAGAAATGCTTCCTCTTCTTCTGAACCCCATTTCCATACTGCTTTATTGGAAGTTAGACATGTTAACTTTCTTGACATTTCGGCGAAATCTTGTATGAATCTTTTGTAGAAATTTGCGAAGCCAAGAAATGATCTTAGTTCTTTTTTGGTTGTTGGGGGAAGCCAATGCTGTACCTTCTCTAATTTTGCTGGGTCAGTTTCTATCCCTTTCCCGTTGACAATATGCCCTAAGAATTTCACTTCTTGTCTGAAGAGGTGGCATTTTGAAGGTTTAAGTTTGAGGTTCGCGTTTTCTAGTTTCTGAAACACGATCTCCAATCTTTCCAAGACTTGCTCGACCGTGTTTCCAAACAATATAATATCATCAAGGTAAACCAAACAGGCGTCATACATGCATCCGCGGAGTACATGGTGCATGGTGCGCTGGAAGGTCATCGGTGCATTAATTAAACCAAAAGCTAATGATCGAAACTCGTAATGACCCTCTGGTGTACTGAACGCTGTTTTTTCCTTATCTTCCGGTGCGATTTTAATCTGAAAATAACCACTAGCGAGATCAAGGGAACAAAACCAGGTGTTACCACCTAACGCTTCCAAGCTATCCAAAATCCTTGGTAGGGGATGACTATCACGTTTTGTTACGCTGTTGAGGGATCTGTAATCTATGCACATCCTAGTCTCTCCTGTGGCTTTAGGTACCAAAACAATCGGCGAGGACCAGGGGCTGATCGATTCCCTGATAATGCCCTTCTTTTCTAATTCCATGATTTGCCTACGTACTTCATCTCGGTGGAGGGGGTTCATCCTCCTGGGAGGGACCCAAATAGGATGGTGATCTCCCGTGTCGATTTTATGTTCAACGTGTGGGTGCAACCCTAGATCAAATTCAGATTCAGACGATATATTCTTATAACGCTGTAATAATTGTGTAACCTTCAATATATCTTCGGGACAAAGCCCAGTTTCATGTAACCTGTACTCTTTATTCCAATCGCGGGTTGATTCGTGACTAAGAGGAGTTGGTTTTGATGACATCGCTTGTAATGTTTCAAACGAGATAGGAGTGAACGTTCCAAATTTAGTATGTTTAGGTATTCTAACAGACTTGTCTGACAGGTTCAAAATGCGAAAAACAACAGAAAATCCATGAACAAGGCACAAAGTGTTGGCAGATAATAGATTCAATGATTTTAAACTATCTCTTCCTTCAATTATACCCGTTATTCCTTCTAATTCTTCTTGGACGATCTGTATTCGTAATATGACTTCGGCTTCAGGTTCGATAACTACTTCTTCATAATTTTCGAGAATGATAGTATGATCTGTTAGCTGTGAGAAATTATAATCAAAATCAATTTTCTTTCCATATATTTCCATACAATGGTTGGCCCAATGAAGAACAACTTGATGATGCTCTAAGAACGGCGTTCCCAAGATCATGGCAAAACTACAGTCTTTCACTACGTAGCTGTAGAACCATTGGTTCACAATGACTTGATTTGGTAACTGGAATTCCAAAAAAACTTTACCAAGAACAGTACAAGGACTTTTATTAGCTGCTGCAACAGTAAGACTACAAGTACTAAGTACCTTTTTAGGGGTAAGAGTTTCCCAAACTAATTTATCAATGACACAGATACTACTGCCTGTATCTACCAAGGCTTTGACAACTTCCCCGTATAATGTAACACTCGTGGTGAAATTAGGGACATGTATCGGTTCTTTCGGATCACATGTTTCATTAAATTGACCTGGTTTAAATTACTCTCTACAAGGATTTACTTCCTTTTCTTTCTCTCCTACTTTGACTTCTCTGTGTAACTGAGTTTTTTCTAAACAAACTACTCCATGGCGTTGAGGCATAGGATTGTAATCAATTCGAGTCATTTCCTCGGTTATCTTGAGTTGAACAGTTTCTTCTGTTTCTTTCTCTTCTCTCTCTCCTACTTTATCTTTTTGCTCTAACTGAGTTTTCTCTAAACCAATCACTCCAGGGCGCGGCGTTGTTGCATAGGATTGTAATAAGGTTGAGTCATTTCCTCGGTTGTTTCAAGTCAAGTATTTCTAGGATCAAATTTCTTTTTGTGATTGAATTGAGAATTAACATTTTTGGTTTTTAATTCTACAACATCAGAGGTCAAATCCGGTGTTAACTGTGCAGGTTGCTCAGAAAAGTTCGATTTCTGCATAGCTAGAGGTTGAAATCGGTTCCAATATGGATTTTCAAATTTACCAGAGTTAGTAATGGTACGACTCGGGTATACAGGTTTGTTTTGAGTGGTTTTAGTTTTGGTTGCTACATTGACATTTGCTTGTTTCGGTTCAGGATAAAAGTTTGGAATTGTAGGTTGGTGTCGATGGATTTCTGGGGGACGGGTTTGATGTTTCAGGACCTTCTTAATTTCCCCTAATGATGAAAAGGTCCTCGGCCGTTTCCCGAAACTGACTTCCCTTCTTGAGCCATCCTAATAAAACATTGCTTTTCCTCGTGCCCGATTTTCTTACAAAAATTGCAAAACCTCGGCAATGCCCACTTACTTTCTGGAGAACGTCTTTGATCAGGTTGAAATTTTTCTTCCTTTTCTTTGACTTCCGATTTCTTGATTTCCTCATTGTATTTCTCGTTTTTGTTTCTTTTCAACTCTTCATTCTTCTTCTTTCTACATTGATCTATGTTGTGATTTTCCAAATGGCAATAACTACATTTAGAACGGGTTTCGGACATCTTATAGGATTGACTAGGCGTTGCCATTTTCATATGTTTTGCGATATTTTCTTCCATAATAGCCCTTTCTAGTAGTTGTTCTGGTGTTTTACGGTCATTGTCTTTGGCGGCATAGACGATCAATTTCTTTTTAATGGCAATATCAGAAATACCATACAGGAAAGTTTCGGTAATACGTCCAGAGTTTTCGTTCATATTAAAATTGCATTTGTTCACGAGAACCTTAATTTCTTGGTAGAACTGTTGTATCGATTCCTTAGGTTTCTGGATTCGGCTTCTTAGTTCAAGTCGATGAATGCCGGCGTACTTATCGGTACAATAATGAGTTTTCAATTTATTTTCCACGTGTTCGTAGGAATAATTATCTTGCAGTTCCATATCGTACACTTCGAAGCTTTCTTCGTCAAGAAGCAATGCCAGAGTATTTATTTTAGTAGCTTCATCCTCTATTTCTTGTAAGGCGAAATAACGGTCTACTTGCTTAAAGAACATCGTAATGTTTCTCTTGTTTGTTGAGTTGAACTTTTCAGGTAATTGATTTGATTTGACAGAGATTCTACTTGGCTGAATAGTTTTAAGTTTTAAAACTTCCATTTCCGACTCTAGTTTATCTTTCTGTTGGATCAACTCGACTTTTTCTTTGGTGCTTTTTACAAGATCTTGTGCGATTTGAAATGCTTGATCACGCGTTGATTCAAAAGTTCTGTTTCTATAATCATCTTCGTCTTGTTTACCCTGTATAGTACCCTCGAGGAGAGTGATTTTGTGTTGGAGTCGCAAAGACTCTTCTTTAAGATACGTAATTTCTTCCTCTCGTCGTTTTAATTTACGGGTAAGACATCCCGATTCGATTTTTTCATTATTTAGGGATTTTTCGAATTCTTTCAAACCATCAATTTCTTTTTTTAGTTGACCAATTTGTTTTCTAAAAAGATTTCTTTCTTGCAAATTGTTGTTCAATTCTTCTTCCAATGACTCAATTTTACCTCTTAATTTATCGTTAAGACTTGCGATGTCTTTGTTCTGGTATTCACAGTGCATTCGCATTTGAATGAGTTCATTTTCCATTTCGTTTCTTTCTGTCAATAACGTTTCGTTCATTTTCGCAGTTTTGTCTAATTTATACTGTAAATCATTTACTTGTGAGTAGTGTCGATCTCGGTCTAGTAAAAACTGTTCTTCCTGCTTCCGGGAATGTGTTTTTTCCTGATCCAACAATACTTTCAAGGTATTTTGCCTTTCTATCATTATATCTTTTCTTCTTTCATCCGATTCCTCGTCAGATGGAAGTGGTATGGATGCTGCGAAAGAGAATTGTTTTCTGTTTATAATGTCATTTTCTGACACGATTGAAGGTATAGAATGGTCAGACAAACTAGGTGTAGGAGATTGTTGCTGGATACTGATTGGTGCTGATACTGAGCGATTTGGATTTAAATTCAAGTCTGGTGGTGATAGTTTACGAGTCAGAGACTCGCTCATTCTTTGAAAATAACCTTTCTTTTTCTCAGATGACATGTTTGATTGCCGTCGTGTTTGAACAGGCATATGTTTGGACAAAATTGGTTAATCTTCGACGTTTTTGAGAGAGTTGTTTGATCGAACGAAACTAATATGATTAATAACAATAAAATGCTTTGGGTAGAATACTCTATTTAAATTTAAGTCGACGGCGGTTAGAAACCTAGTCGCCAACAAATACGCGGGTGACTTTAACTTAATTTGATTTTAACCTTAAACTCATTCGCTAGTAGACAGAGGATATGCCTGTTTCCAGGTACAATCCTCTCTCTTGGTCCGAAGTCCGATAAACTAGCCGACCCACAAATGATTTAGATTATTTATAAATAACGGCCCACGGGAGCGTCTAACGGCCTGGATTAAAGTCCAGCCTTACTTAGAACCAAATTATAGAAATCAATAAAATATAACACAGATCAAATTAGGGGTATAAAGATTATATTGTGACATGTGTATTAAAGCATAATAAGTTTGACAAAACTAATAAACAATATAATCACAAAGCAAATAGCATGAGGTAGAGAGATGTGTAAGTCGTAAATAATGTACACATAAAACAAGAGATCAAAAATATAGATATTGACAAAGTTAGTAAATGTCTATAGGAGATATTCCTAAGTACAATTATATAAATTCAACTCTTATAATACAGAAATACTCTAAAGTATCTATTAAGAGTACGATAGGTAATAAGTAATGTTATACGTATGATTAGGTATCTATTAGTAGAATACAAAATCAATACTAGTAATTTATAGTGACAAAAAGTAATAACTTAATAGTCGAAAACGTCGTCCTAATAGGTCACGTCTATAGGTACGGTAGATAATTTACAATGACAACAATATTTATAAAACAAAAATGACACTCACTACTTTGTAAATATAAGAACCATAAATGGTATGCTACGATAAATATATGTGACCTAACTATATAATAAATGGAAAGTCGGCACTATAGATGTATTTTAACGGCAAAGGAAAAAGAACACGTGTTTTAAAGAAAACCTACTCTTAAGACTAACTATAGCGGATTTTACCTAATGTAGGGTTAATTTCTATTATAGTCAATCCCAAGAGTGGTGATGGACAGAAATAGATATTATCTCTACTGACACAATGCTCTTATTCTTGACAACAGTCGTTAAGAATACCGATAGGCTTATAACCAAAAGTGAGCGTCTAAGTTAAACTATGACAACAAAAACTGGTGTGTAGAACTCATGTTTTTGCCTGATTTATATACAACAAAAAGTGCCTTTCACATTAAAATGGAAAGTACAAGTTCTAGTAATTAACGTTAGCAGAAACAAACAAAAATGAGGTTGCAACTCTCAATAACTAAAGCGAAAATAACAAAAACAAGAGGTGCAATAGTTAAATAAATACTTGAGAGTTTAATAGAATTAATTACGGAGCGTAAAAATGCCTAAATAAAAAGATAGCAAAATCGATATTCATGTAAACACCGCGTGGAACAAAACGCGAGATATTTTACTAAAACAAAAATGGCAGATTGTTAAAGTTCGAAACTATAATAATACAAGTAAAGAGACGACTAAAACTTCCTAAAACTGCGGACGATACAACTACATACTATTACACTAATCTAGCTAATAACATACATAATATTGTGCTGAAAAGGAGCTCCCTGCTACAACTCTCTCCTACTTAAAATTGACTATGCAATAGGCAATAGAGTATAAACTATGGTATGCAGGGAAGCTTTAATAAAAACAATTTATACAGTAATATATACAAAGGTGATCGGTGTGAATATACAAAACATATAGGTAAATGTTCGACCAGAACTATACTATATACTGAAAGTCAAAATATGTAAGTATATACATACTATAAAAACGATAATAAAAATATCAATGTTCAATCAACTAGGTATAACATAATTCTAACTGCAGAATTATATATTAAATGTCATGATTAATATAATGAAATGTAATGTTCCAATCATATTATAGGTACATCACTCGGGGATATTATGAAAGTATAACCAGTAAATGGGAGGTTACGGAAAGTGAACAACATGTATCACTAGAAAAGATTGTCAAAATGTTAATTTATGTAACAAGCACTGTTGGGAATTTCTATTGCGTTGAACCCATTTCCACTTCCATAACCATAATCAATTGAGTTTATTGACATACCAAATGATTTCCTCGGAAGATTATTTGGTTCGAATTCACTTCACAACATTGAATTACCATAGGATAGACTCTTAGACGAACCAGGATTGAGTCTATCATAACAACATCTGTAATGAAGCGAGGCAACTGCGAGCAGCCTTATTAACATGTATTTACAACACAAGAGAGTATAATACAATAGATATCATAGATATTTGTGATTAATCATAATGACGGACGAAAGAGTCCAATACATATTATAATTACATACATAGATAATCACACTACATAAGGACTACAATGTCCAACAGTTTCTACTATAATAATGTAATAATATAACAATGTAAAGTTTACAACCAGAATATTTGGTTATTATAAAACATGATAACAACAAGAAATAAAATTTACTATCATCTAATGATAACCCTAAACTATATAACCAGAGAATATCTATTTTAATACTAGACTGTATTGGTTAATTGTACAAAAGAAGGCTAAACTTGAATGACACTATTTATTCTTAATATTGCAAGAGCTGATCGAGGTGAGGACTAAAGAGTCATTTCAAATTCGTGGTAACATATCTAACTACTTTACTCGACTCCTCCCCCTTCGCTTCAGCGATTAGGTGGGCGGCATTCAGAGCTTGCCACAGCATTGAAAATTTCTTGCCACAAGGGGCAAAATGGGGGCTATCCATTTCCACGATTAGTTCGGTGAGCTTCATATCACTCGTAGATTCTCCTGTTTCACCGTCTACATACTGAGTGACCCCAAATACAACGGAAGGCAAACGTGATCTCCAGAAGTTAACTCTTTCGATACTACCCCTAAACGCATGAAAATAAAATTTGAAAAGGTGAAAAGATTTATTTGCAAGAGCTTTCTCGAATATCTCTGCGGCTTCCTCGTCAAGATTACGCCAGCGATCGTCTGGTCGGAGATGCAATA
>JAYRCC010051104.1:0-11639 GCA_036026455.1 Americanaplana fernaldi | reverse complement strand
AATAAGTAGAGTGAGAGGACACAATTAGTATGCTGGGATGAAGGAGGGAAGTCACTAGTGTGTCATTCACCTCCTCGGGCCTCAGCCTACCTCTGATCACATACAATGTTAGAATATATACAACTAAGTAAGCTGGGGTGAAGGAGGGAAGTCACTAGTGTGTGTCATTCACCTCCTCCCGCCTCAGCCTACCTCGGGTCACATACTCCTTCATCAAACGAGATGCACTCTCAGGGGTGTAGTGAAGGCCGTCTGGACCCAGCTTCCCATCCATCTCGAAGACTCCCCCCTTGCAGAGAGCCATAGAATGGATACGATTGACCATTGGCCAACGTCTCCGCGCTTCTGAGGGCAGCCCCTGGTAAAGAACCAGTGCCCCAGTGTAATGGGTCTTGAGGCACCCTCGTATGGCCAGGAAGTTCCGTTGGGCGTCTGAGAGATTGGCAGGCGTGGGAGGAGAATGTCGGCAGTTGATACCCTGGTTGAATATGACCACGTCATAAGGGCCAGGGTACCGCCGGACCAGATCGAGCATCCCATCATTAGCGAAGCAAAGGTTCTGCCCGCTGGTGGCATGGATGTCGACGTTGGGATGAGGAGGAAGCCGTTTGCCCTGTGAGTCGAAGTAGATAAGAATACGGGGCTCACGAGGTACTTGTGCAGGGCGGACGGTGATTGGACGAGGAGCCGACCAGCGGTGTGATGTTGACGAGGCATTGATGTCCCGTCTTTGCAGGGGTTGTGGGGCACCCGTTCTCCTACTGGCAGGGGTGCCAGCAGGAACAGCGGATACGGACCTGATGGGCTTGACCACCCTGCTCTCCTCGTGAGAGATCATTACCTTCCGGGAGTCGCTCCTGGGGTTGGAGGATCCACCGGCAGGTGTGTCAGTGGGGAAGGTCTCGGTCCTGGAGGCCTTTGGCACGGGGCATGCCTCCTTCTTTGCTCTCGTCCTCACCCGTTTGCAAGTAGCAAGATCACGTGAGGTGGGAGGCAAGGGTGCCTCTGAAACCACCTCAGTGATGAACTCCCTCCACGGAAAGGGATTGCTTAGGGGAGGCGTCATCTCCTCCGCACATCGCCGGAGCTCCTGCATGTACTGCGTGGTTGCAGGACACAAATCATCAGGGAGCTCCCAAAACCGTCGAGCGAGGAGGCTGGCGATACGGCACAAACCATAAAACAGAACCTGCTGGTACAGGTCTGCTGACACTTGGCTCCGCGCCTCTTGCAGGTGATGTTCCAGCCCATACATCAAATACTGCGCATGTGCCGCAGGCCCCACATGCTGGAAACACGAGTTGACCAGCTGACTCAGTGCCGCCTTGACAGTTGCCTCCAGATATCCGACCTCAGCCGGGAACTCGAATGACGTTGTAGGAGCCGGAGGACCCTGGGGTAGATCCTCCTTGGACTCTGGGTATCGAGAAGCCATAACTGTGGGAATACAAAAATAATATTATATGAAAATAAAAATTACCTATTATATTACATGTATGGCTGGGGATCGTTGACGCTCCGAAAGAATTTAACTCTATCGATGCCAACGACCGGGTTGAGGAGGGCAGGTACGTCCCGTACCAGTGGGTGGTTAATACCAGCCAGCTGGACGACTTTCTCCGTGACAATTCGCCGGATCCGATAGGGACCAAGCCATTGGTAGAGATCACCCTTCTTCGCCTTGTTGTTTAGAAGAAAAACCCAGTCACCAGGCTGGAGTGCTCGCATTGCGGCGCGGGTGTCATAATTGATTTTCTGCCGTATTTGCTTGGCTCTGATGTTGTCCCTTGCAGACCCAAATGCATGTAGGATGACATCAGTGATGTGCTCCGCATAATCATCAAGGCTGCGTGGAGCCGGTGCCCATTGGCCAACTAGGAGATCGATGGGTAGTTGCATCTCCCTACCCGTCCAAAGGAAGTGAGGGGTGTATCGGTTGGTGTCACTCACAGAACTCCGATACGCCATGAGTGCATATGGAACAGCTTGGTCCCACTCCATTTCGGTGCGATGCATGAGTGCACGCCAGATGGAGGATATGGTTTGGATGCTCCTTTCGGCCTTGCCATCCGCACGGGGGTTATACGCAGTTGTAACTGCATGGTCGATCCCCAATCGGTCATTCATTGAGCGGACAACGGTGTTACGGAAACTAGTTCCCCTGTCGGTAGTTAAGATGTGGAACACACCGTGCCGACTCATCCATTCAGTGACAATCGCCTTGCCTACCGTCTCCGCTGTGGCATCTTTCAATGGTACCACCTCGAGCCAGGATGTGAAATGATCCACCATAATCAATGCCCACTTGTTTTCAGCAGCTGTCTCCTGCAGGGGGCCCTTGAGGTCAATGTGTACCCTCTGATTTGGGTACCCCGAGACTATGGGTTCGAGGGGCGTCCTAGTTGGTTTCCCTTGCTTTTTCGACCGATGACAAACAAGGCAAGAATTTATATGTTTGGTGATGTCATCTAACATTGACGGCCACCAGAACCGAGTCCTCAACTTCTCACTGATTTTATTTATTCCAAGGTGTCCACCCCCGATACCCTGGTGCAGTTCGTTCATGATTCTCCTTCTCCACTGGTTAGGGACCACCACTTGGGTCTTGGTGAACTGAGGTGTAGCTTTAACTCGTATTAAGAGGGCAGTAGCTCTATCTATCTGACACCTTTCCCATTCACCAAATAGCTGTCGACTATCGTGGGACAGACCTTGGAGTAAATTGCGACCAGGTTTAGGGGAGTTGTTGGATTTAAGATTATACATGACCTTTGTGAAATCGTCTAGGATTTGATCCTGCACTAGGTCCTGCCGAAACGACCCATCCCCTTCAAAAGGCTCATATTCATGGG
Organism: Americanaplana fernaldi; assembly: GCA_036026455.1. Lineage (NCBI taxonomy): Eukaryota > Metazoa > Platyhelminthes > Proseriata > Otoplanidae > Americanaplana > Americanaplana fernaldi. Next base: position 8,787 of record JAYRCC010051104.1, on the reverse strand, counting down.
GTACGACACCTATTGGAGGGGTTCCTTCATTTAGCATGTCGCCTGGAATAGTCGACTGGTCACTACCTCCATTATCATCATCAGAGTAGTAAGGAAATTCGTGGTCGGGAGGTACCATGTAAACGCTAGGGTCACTGGATGGTGGTGGGACAACTTGCCTACGCATAACGTAGGGGTCATCCAATCCCACAATTTCTTCTTCCACCTGTTCCTCCTCTCCTTCTTCGGATTCCAGCAGTTGAGGTTCGATATCGTTCGAACTGATATTTGAGCTGAAGGTGTGCTCGGATCTCCTGCTTGTCAAATCCTGTTTCCTACTTCGGGTGGCAACTAAGACATTTTCCTGGAGTCCACTGAGTACAGAGCAAGGGAGAGGGTCACTAGGGTATGTCACCTCTGTGGATTTATTGACAGCGTTGTCTGCCTTCAGGGACGGCGGCGTATCACTGGGGTATGATGCCGCTAGGACGTCTGTCGAGGAGGCCATCCTATCACACTGTGGGTCACTCTGAGGGACTTTGTAGGAAACATTGGCACCCTTGTATTTTTTGTGTAGTTTCCATCCACGTCGGCTTCCTCTACTTTTCCTCTTCCTTGCCAGTTTGGCGGCTATTGCATTAGCATGTAGGCCTTTTGAAGCTGCCACGGTTCCACAGCTAAGAGTGGGCTCCGCTGCCTTTGGAGGCAGTCGTGGGCAATGAGGTTCACAGACACCACTACATTCTGGACAGTCTTGGTGCAGTTCGGCGGGGCGCGCATGAATGCGACTGAGAGCGTCAGCGTTGCCGTGTAATTTACCGGCTCGATGTTGAATATCAAAACTGTATTCAAGAAATTGGTACTCCTGTATTGTAGACGCCCACCTCTCTAGCATCCCCTTCGCTTTGTTCCTTACCCGGAGTAGCCAGGAACAAGCACAGCTGTCCGTCCTCAGAAGGAATGGCTTGTGCAAAAGGTAAGGCCTGAAATGCGTGAGAAAGTATTGCAAGGCGTATAGTTCTCTTTGAGCCGCGCAGTAGTTCTGTTGGGACTTCCCAAGAGCCTTACTAGCGTACGCCAGTGGTCTTTCTTCTCCATTTTGAACTTGGGACAACACACCCCCGACCGCAGTCTCACTGGCGTCGGTATCTAGGACGAAAATACCCGAGTCAGGGCCTAGGTCAGGGTAACCAAGAACCGGAGTTGTGGTCAGGACCACTTTCAGCCTCTCAAACGCTTGGTCCATCTCTCCTGTCCAGTTCCATTTCTTGCGCAGTCCGACGGATTGTTGGAGGGGGGCTGCAATCTTGGAGAAATCTTGGATGAAACGCCTGTAGTAGTTAGCAAGCCCTAAGAAAGATCTTAACTGCTTTGCAGAAGTGGGGGCTGGCCAATCAGTAATTTTATCGATTTTGGCTGGATCTGTAGTGACACCCTTACTGGAAATGCGATGGCCCAGGAACGTGACCTCAGTTCGGCAGAGCTGACACTTAGCAGGTTTAACTTTGAGCCCTACTCTTTCCAACCGTTCATACACCTGATCTAGCTTTGATGCCATTTCGGATACAGATCCCGCGTGTATGATCACATCATCCAAATACAGCAAACAAGTGTGTGGAATCATTCCTTCTAGAGCCTGATTCATCATACGCTGGAAAGTACTGGGTGCATTTACCAGTCCAAATGGCATGACGTTGTACTCCATAAACATTGTGTCCGTACAAAACGCTGTTTTATGTTTGTCCGCTTCAGCTACTTTTATTTGGAAATAGCCACTAGCTAGATCTATAGTGGAATACAGGTTGGCTCCTCCCAATGCCTCCAAGGTGTCATCTATGCGAGGGAGTGGGAAACAATCTTTCTCAGTGACCTCATTCAGAAATCTATAGTCGATGCAAATCCTCCTATCTCCATTCTTTTTCTTAACTATAACCAGCGGCGAAGCCCAAGGACTATTGGAGGGGCGAATGATACCATGTTCCTTCATCTCGTCTAATTGCTTCTCAACAATGGCTTTATCTGCAGGATTGATTCTTCGACAAGATTGTTTGATAGGTCTATTGTTGCCGGTGTAGATGTGGTGTTCCACGAAAGGGTGTTGGCCTATGTCGTATTCTCCCATGGAGGATACTTGAGGGTGTTTCTTCAAAACAGCTGCTATAATTTCTTGATCTTCCTGGCTCAGACCGGTTTCGGACAATTTGTATTCCTCCATCCAGTTGTGGTCAGTGGAAGTGATTTCTCGTATGATCTCGGTGGCAGGATCTTCCTCAAACGATGTGGAGTATTCCTCCGCTAAAATGAACTGTCCAATGGGTATGTTGCACGGTATTTCTTTTAGCTGCCTAGTGGTATTTGTTACAGACATGACAAGCCCCCGTTCTCCGTTCTTCTGGCATACTGTTCCGGTAGTAAGCAACCCAAGGGACTTCAGCTTGTCGTCACCTTCCACGACTCCTTCGCCGGATGGTACAGCGCGCGAGACTGTAACCGGAAATCTTGCCTCGGAAAATGCCGGTATCTGAACGCGATTGACGCTCATCACTGGGCTGCTGTTGGTGAAGCTAGACAAGGGAAGGCGAATTGCTCCATTAATGACAATTTGTTCTAGGGAGACATCAAAGACACAATTGTACTTCCTCATGAAGTCGAGTCCTAATAATATTTCGTCGTTACCTCGTTCGATTACCTCGAAATCATGGAAAAATTCGTTGTCGTCTAATCTAATGGTCGTGTGTAACACTCCACTGCTGGGTTGGATCTGCTGGAATGCAGAACGGAATTGGGTGTTGCTTGGTGTGAGAGGGGGACGCGGCGAGATGTGAGCGACAATATTTGCGGACACTAAGGATGAACTGGCTCCTGTGTCAAAGATAAAATCGCATGGTAGATTCGCAAGCATGCCTCGAACAAAATATGCCGTCACTTTGGGTCCATCAGTTGTCTTGTCTTTGGCAAGTACGACCGAAGCATTCAATGGAGGTACACGTTGATCTTGGGAAGGCGGGTGAGGTTTGCTATTGGGAGGCAAGGAGCCCCTTGGGTCATCATACTGGGCTCCCTGGCGTGGGAATCCATTTTGAGTGCGCCCTAATGTATCAGAAGTCCGATAGTATCGGTTTTCTTGTTTCCGGTGGCTCTGGTGTCTACTACCTTGCTGTTGTGTGTAGTATGTGCGCCTTTCTTCCAGGGGAGTTGCATTATTTGAATTGAAGGGTGGCCGCTGTCCCGTGTGATTGGAAATTGGTGGCCTGGAGACAGGGGTATCTCGACGGAGCCAACAATCTCTTGAGTGGTGCCCTTCTTTATGACACACATCGCAGGATGGGCGAGAGCTACGTGGTATGTTCTCTAGCGGAGCTTGGTGGCAGAAACTGACAGGAGCCCTATGTTCTGGGTGATTGAAAGTGTCGATTGGTGGCTTGGAAACAGGGGTATCTCTACGAAGCCAACAATCTCTGGAGCGATGACCCTCCTTACGGCACACATCGCAAAATGGACGAGGGCCACGAGGTAGCTGTTCTTGTCTGTGTGGCTCCTTGTCAAGAGTACGTGAGCCTCTGATCTTAGTTGTGGTGGACATCAGCGCAGCAGTTTCTTCGGTGGAGGTGGCAAATGCAAGTGCAGAGTCTGGTGTTAAAGCTTTCCGTTCGGTGTCCAGAAACCTTCGCATGACGGTCTTGTGTAACGCGGTGTCATACAGGCCTGTGCAGAAATTCTTCGTGACGCGTCTGGCACTCTCAGTTTTAGGCAAGTCACTGTCGGCTGCTATTTGGGTGAGCGCACTCATGAATTCGACAAGTGTCTCCCGTGCGGCTTGAACACGATTGTCCAGCTCAGTCTCCCGCTGGTATGGTGATGAACGTTTAAAGTATCGCGCTAGAAGTTTTGCTTTCAGCGTTTCGTATGTTTCGTCGTCACTTTCTTCGTAGAAGTACCATTGACTGATGGGGTTTGGCATCATGTTCATAAGGGAGCTTTGCTTCGTGACGTCATCGAATTTCGTAGTTGCGAACCATTTATCTACTATTCTTAGGTATATCCGTATATCTTCACCCACTTTATAAGATGGTGGACGTGGGGCGGCCGGGTTGACAGTCTCTTTCAAAGTGGAAGCTAATGTTTTGATGCATTCCGCCATAGCGCTTGCTTCCGATCTAGGGGTCGATGAACAGTCAGATGGGCGCGTAACCGACCTAACACTATGTTCGCAGGATTGCCGGGGTCCCGTGCTCGCACTATCAGATGGGTGGATGAGGTCTTGGAGTTGAGAAGAAGACTCGACCTTGACTTCAGGGGTGTGCGGTTCCCGTTGTTCGCGACGCAAATACCCGAGGGGTTTACGCTCCGTTGTCGGTCCTTCATGTGGTGGGGGTTGGTCCGCAAATGGAGGTTGTGCCGGGTTACAATGTGGGAGTACTGGTCTGTTACTCATGTAAGGTTTCTTGTGCTCTTCATCCGGTTGTAATCTACTCCGTCTTTCTTCCACCTCTGCTTGCCATAGCAACCGGCTTCTTTCGGTTTCCATCCTGGATTCTTCGTTCTTACGTTCCTGGAGCAGGTTCTGTTCCCTCCGTTGCATAATGAATTCAGCTTCTCGTCGTTTCATGACCAATCTCTCCTTCTCGCTTTCTTCGAGTTTCATGCGCATCTTTTCTTGCGCAATAGCAGCCTTGGCTTCTTCTTTCTCTCGAATAATTGCGGATTCAGCGTCCTCTTTTTCTCGTGTGATTTTCGCTTTTTCCTTCTCTTGCTCATAAATAATCTGAACCTTTTCTCTCTCCTTCTCTTGGATCATCTTCTCCTTCTCGTGTGTCATCTGGGCCTTCTCCCTTTCCTTCTCTTGGATGATCTTTTCCTTCTCATAACTCATCTGGGCCTTTTCTCTTTCCTTCTCTTGAATAATCTTTTCTCTCTCGTGTGTCATCTGAACTTTTTCCTTCTCTTTCTCATATAAAATTTGGGCTTTTTCCTTCTCCTTTTCATGAATGATCTGGGCCATCTCCCGTTCTTTCTCTTGGATAATCCTTTCTCTCTCGTATCTGAAATTATCCTCCATCTCTTTCAACCTTCGCATGGACGAAGCCGAGGTGAATTGTGATGCAGCGACTGATGCAAGTGGACGAACGCTGCCCATTGGCAGGTTATATACGTTGTCAAGTACTTCACTTCCGTGGTTACTATTACTTCTTTCCGGATAATATGTGGTATGTAAATGTGGTAAGGGTGGACCAGGGGGTCCACTCTGTAAACAGGCCAATTGGCTGGAGTCAGGACTATGCCTAACCGTGACTCCATCTTGTGAATGTGTGCTCGCTTGCGTATGTGTATGTGCAGCAGACGGTGCATAAGGCACCTCTACGGTCGCTGGTGAGTGCCGGCCATTGTCATTGCTAGTTTCTGGGTTCTCCATATAACCCTGGACATCTACCACCCAACGCTGAGTTGCCTGGTTTGAAACCAAAGAACCAGAGGACGCAGACAGTCCCTGTTCGGGCTCCAAATTTTTACTCGTGTCACATCTGGCACCGATCTGGGACCGGGTTACCATCTGTGACGACAGCAGGGGACGAGAAGGGGTGGCACCCGACTCTGAATGGACCCTCTGGTCCATTGGTTACCAAACACAAGGTCCTCGCGCGTTAGGTTTTCGAAATCCGCTACTAGGTATAAGAGCCTAAGAAAAGATTATGTTCACTCACACGAACTGAAGTGCTCTGTATGAGTTACAAGACCCTAACCTGAAGGTGTGGCTATTTATTTAAAGGTCCTAATGACGAAAATAGAAACAACTAAGTATTTTAATATTATCAAAAATATGGAGTTTATATTATAATAAAAACAAGTTATACTTAGTGGATTATAGATCAGAATATAATACTCGAAAATGAGACAAAAAAAAGGAGGTACCTGGTACTACACAGCTGATAAAGTCCCGTGCGACACGAAGTGGTCTGCAGGGAGTGCTCCTAGCCAGGGGTAGCTATGGAGGTGAGGACAGCTTTTATATATATACAATATGTATTAAATAAGTGTCTTACCGGTTACCCAGAGAATAACAAACACAATCACAATTACAATAAATATGGTAATGAGGGATGTACCCAACTTGGGTCCGCTAGATTATATATTACTAATTAATTATATTTTCGGTATAGATGAATAGGATTTCAATATAGACATATGCCAGGGGTAGCAATCATGTACTAGAACTATCAGCTAACATCAGAGAGCACACGACCTACTTACTTAACGCTAGAAAACTTTGTGCCTTAAACACGCCCGAAACTAACCAAGTTCTGTCAAACCGGATGTAGCTACAGTTAAACAAACTTATTAATAAATATAATAATTACAACAAGTTATATAAAATAATCCCTATAATACCAAGGGGAATAGATGGTAAAGTTATGTTTAATTAATCGATGTAAACAGAAGGGATCCGCGGGATTTTCATCCATATGTCACATATAGTTTTTATTTTATTATCTTTTTAAACAAATAAGTTTATATCAATATGTAATATGTACAACATGGCTCATTGCAAATGAATGACGGCTATTCCGTGCCAATCTTACTGGCGTGACAGGTAGTAACAATAATGAGAAAGGACAACATTTTCGTTCTGAGAGAGGTTGTTAAAGTCGACATCCTTGAGATCTTCTAGTTCCTTTAATTTCACTCTTTCAAACTTTTTCCGTGCATCTTTGTTATGAAGATCTTCAGCTATTATTATTTTGCTGGATTTGAAGTCTTTAACTTCCTTAGGAAGACCAGCCCATATTCCCTGAATTAACTTACGACTTAGGGTTTCAGGTGCTCCTGCGCCAGGCCTTGTTACGGTTGCCAAGGCATCGACCAGCTTGTTGTCTTCAATGTTGCAAACTTTTTCAGCAAAAGCCACTGCATCACCTGGAATATGTGGCTCTCCTTGTTCTGCAACCACGATAGATAAGGCCAGCACATCAAGCCCTTTAACAATGGCTCTGTCTTGATTTGCCCCCATCAACGCTTTTCTCTTAACACAGAACTCCTTTACGCCATCACCTGTAAGGTATATTGGTTCAATCACACTAACTTTCCTCCATTCTTTTTCATAATAACCGGGAGCTTCGTACCAGGCCGATGGCTTACCTCCCTTTGCGAGCGCTAAATTCATTCGGGCTGTGTCGCTGCGTTCAATACGTTGGCGCAAGAATGTCGCGCCAGCCACTTTGAGTTCAGTTCTTGCCTGGAGCTCCGCCTTCAACACAGCCTTCTCTGCGCTAGTAAGACCCTCTAGCAAATGGATAGGATTTAACCTTAGGGCTAACATGACACCTTCTCTCAGAGGGTCCCCGTTATCATCACATGCTTTTGCTGCATCTTGAGCAGCTGGGGAGAGTTGTTCGTCAATACAATTTTTATTTTTTGCCAGCATTGCAACGTGGAAACCCATTAAACCATATTGCATGGCAGCAAGGAGGTTAATATCGGTCTTGGCACCTACCTCAACAGCTGCTTTATACACGGCACTAACTATCTCGTAATAGGTTGAAATAAAAGTGTCATTTTTCAGTGTCACTTTTACCTTTTTATTCTGCATCAAACGTATTGCCCCATCATTTTCCATCTGCTTCATATCTTTAACACCAGCTGCAGCTGCGATTAGCACATTTTGCACCGAGTGAGAGGGGAGGATTCGAAGTGCCAGCATCTTGGTAAGTAATATGAGTTACAGTGCAGGGTTATGGTTGATAGCCGATAGGTTGACAGCTGCTCTTGATAATAGTCTCATGGTCTCAACAAAACTCATTTTCTCAGCTGTTTCTAACTCTATCGATGCATCCACAAAATCATCAAAATTGACACATATTTCTTAAACGATTACCATCGACCTGTGTGTGATTGCTTGCAGATCGTGGCCATCATCCACCACTTTTGCTCTGCTTGTGTCTTCTCTTACCTGAATCGCTGCAAGCGGCTTTGTCCTGTCAGAATATTTTTCCCTCGCCTGACCGATTTCCACAGATTTCGTTTCCTCATTAGAGGGCTTTGCAGTCAATGCCCCATTAGCATTCACGTCCTGCAGTAGCTTCAAGAATGCTTGTGTCTGAGTTACCATGATTTAATTAGTTTGTATTAAGGGATCTAAGAAAAGCCTAAGAAAAGATTATGTTCACTCACACGAACTGAAGTGCTCTGTATGAGTTGCAAGACCCTAACCTGAAAGTGTGGCTATTTATTTAAAGGTCCTAATGACAAAATCAGAAACAACTAAGTATTTTAATATTATCAAAAATATGGAGTTTATTATAAAAACGAGTTATATACTTAGTGGATTACAGACCAGAATACAATACTCGAAAATGAGACAAAAAAGAAGGTACCTGGTACTATACAGCTGATAAAGTCCCGTGCGACACAAAGTGGTTTGCAGGGAGTGCTCCTAGCCAGGGGTAGCTATGGAGGTGAGGACAGCTTTTATATATATGCAATATGTATTAAATAAGTGTCTTACCTGTTACCCAGAGAATAACAAACACAATCACAATTACAATAAATAAGGTAATGAGGAACGCACCCAATTTGGGTCCGCTAGATTAAATGTTAAACACCTGATTGCTAATTAATTATATTTTCGGTATAGATGGATAGGATTATAATATAGACATATGCCAGGGGTAGCAATCATGTACTAGAACTATTAACTAACATCAGAGAGCACACAACCTACTTACTTAACGCTAGAAAAACTTTGTGCCTTAAACACGCCCGAAACTAACCAAGTTCTGTCAAACCGGATGTAGCTACAGTTAAACAAACTTA
>JAYRCC010049993.1:0-11641 GCA_036026455.1 Americanaplana fernaldi | reverse complement strand
CTTACTGCTACCTAGGGAATTCGACTGCTACCTTATTGGCACCTACGGAAGCTGGTTGCTACCTAGGGAACCCAACTGCTACTTTATTGCAACCTAGGGAACCTGACTGCTACCTTATTGGCACCTACGGAACCTGGCTGCTACCTCATTGACACCTACAGAACCTGGCTGCTACCATATTGCCACCTATGAAACTTAATTGCTCCCGTAATAATAGTATATTTTAGGGCAAAGTATTACAAGAATATGATCAAATAAAATTATACAACAATATTACAAAGCCCACGAGAACTAGAGACACGATTGTAATCACAGTAGGCTACTTTATTGCAATCTGTTAAAATTAACTAGTACAATCGTGCTTATATACATACATTTGGATACAAAATAAAACAAATAAGCATATTTTATTGCGATTATAGTGAAATGGTACATATACATATCAGTAAAAAATACAATGTTTATAAATGAAGAATAATAAAAATAAACGATAATTTATATAGACGGATCACAAATAATAGATAAATGAAATGTAGATTAATTTATTTATATACTTTTAACATGTTTTACATATACAGGGCACGATTAAAAAAATACTAATATTGGATCTATCTCTGCCTGCAATAGAAAGTTAAAATTGATACGCATAATGTGCCCACATAGAAATATAGATAACAAAATTCTAGTTTACATAAAGCTATAATAAGATGTCTCCGATCCTATACATTTTATAAACTACCTTTCAAATGATTTATATTCAGACCATATATAAGTGTAATTACCATGTAAATAAACTCTTACTTATTAAGTGACAGTTTTTTTTAAAATCGATAATAAAAATACCAAGACTAAGTTTCACTGTCAAATACAATCACTTTTCACTCTTTTAAAAACGATAGTATTTAATGAATGATATAAAATTAGAAATTGATAATTAATATTATATACTACCACGAGTAGTACAAAATAATTATAACTTTATTATACTATTTACATTACATAAACATGCTTTGCAGATAATATTATAGCGAATTAATATTGTGTTGACAGAGTAACCACGCCTGATAAATACAAAAACTAGAGACACAAATGAACGAACATTGAGAGCGTAATAAAACAGAATAATGAATGTCATAATGTGACGCGATCTATTAAACACAACGCTTAAGCAATTTAGGTATTATTTGTTTAGGACACTTTTATAGGAAAAGCATTGTAAGGCAATAACAATAATTATGTTTAATAATGTCAAAAGTGAATTATACAACATTACATAGGCTACATTATTTACATGGTAGTTTTTAGGGCACTCAAATCGATTAGCGGTTTCCAAATTGATATTTATAGAATTAAGAATTTCTTAATTTACATTAAGAAAAAAATAAGTACTTACAATATAAAAATGAAAAATAATTATTATTACGATCTATCAACGATATCTCAAATGTATAAAGCACAGCATTATAATTTACATTGACACCCTTCAACCAACATGGTATAGTAAACATAATGTTTATAACTATATATAATAAATATAATAAATGAGGACGAATTATTATTTTAATAATTTTAATCATTGCATTGGCATTACATTTTCCACAAAGAAATAAGTGGTTATAATCTTTAGATAACAAGATTTATAGGATAGGAAGCAACCGACACCATTCTATCAAATGGTACAATACATCAAATTATATTATAAATATTACTTCTAACGCCATTAGCTTAAAATTTGAAAAAGTTCTCAATGGTTGTGTTTAAGAGATAGCGTCCAAACAAAATGTTAAAAAAATTATTCATCGACATCAATGTTTTCAACCGACTCATCCCCCACATTTTCCTTCTCTTCCCCTCCCTCTCCTACGGCTTCACACCCTGCCCGCTCACATCTCCGCGGCGCCTGCTTCAGCCAATTGGCTACCAGGTCGTCGATTTCTTTGTTGGAAGCCTTGAATGACTTTCTTATTGCGTCTGAAATTACATGAATACATAATAGTAATTTAATTATTTCCTACGCATTGTAAGTCTACAAATTCGTTTATAAATATACAGAGACACTTCTAGTAACTTAGTAAAATACCTCAATAGCTATATAAACGATATAATTATACCGCGCTTCACATTCTTTATTATCTGAGAGTGCCGAAAAGCTAGGAAGTATACTAACTAACTAAACAGCCGCATTTTTATTTTATATTTAACTCATGCAAAAGCACAACTTACCGTAGAGCATCCTAAGTACAGCTGAGTGCTGCGAGAACGCGATCTTGACGACAGCACCAACTCGGCGCCCCAACCAGCTGCACCGCCGGGCATAGGTGTCTGTCATTAGGGATGACAGACAGAGCGCCACAGCCTGGTTGAGGTGTCGCCCACCACACCGATGGAAATGCTTCACCTGAAAACAATTTCGAAAAAAGATAGTAACTATCTAAAGATATACTGAATACGTATAAAATCGCAATTTTTCAGTTATCAAATATGTTTTTCTTATACCTACAAAAAATGGAACAAACATTTTTTAATAGCCAAAATGTTTTTACTAAGTCACAATTATAAGCTATATATGATATTGATAAAGTAATAGATACTTTGAATTAAAATGATGAGAAATAAAGCCACCAAAAGAAAATATATATTTCACCCGACGTTTCGTACGCATACAGGCGACATACTCATTAACATGTATCTGCATTTTTTTAAATGTATAATAAATTTATTCAATACTGACTTGCGGCATTCGATATTTTATCAAACTCAATAGATATCAATATCCAACCTTTTAATGGTAACTATTTCTGATATCGTCTTGTTGGTATATACAATCTTGAAACAATGTATCCTTTAGCTTGTTGAACTTGATAATATATTAGTAAAGTTCCATTCTATGATATCCACACTTTTATGAAAATTATAAATGTTTGATGCAATTAGGTTTATAGTTGTTAACAGAAGCAAATTAAATAAAACATACCATCTGTTGCGCAATCCGCTCTTCTCTCCGGAGAAGATCGTTGAACGCCTTCATCTCTTCCTCCGTGGTGATCGGAAGATTAGGCTTCTCAAAAGACTCTTCTTCGACGGCAGCGGGTCGTGAAGCTGAGGATGATGCACGCAACTGTTCTTCTATTTTCCCCATTCTATAATAGAGCTTTTTCATCCATTCTGGAAATACATGAATTGCATTGAAATAATTAGGAATATAACAAAAACTTTGTAAAAACTCCCTATACACTTGTTTGAATTGCAACATAGTGAAACCAAACACAAACATATAGCACATAATAGTTAGAATAGTTCAGAATGAAATACACATATATATCTGCTATCGCTATTTATGGCTGTTACGTAACAATATCCCGATAGTAGCATTATTGTAATTCTTACTTAATTGGTTAGAGCAGAACATTTCAAACACAATTCTAATGATAATTAAGACTTAAAAATTGTGACTTGGAGGATACAATGTCATTTTTGTTCATACTATCTAATGCATACCATAACGCTTCTAAATCTAATATATTAATGAATAAATTATAAAATAGTTAAATACACAAGGGATACGGATTCTTTAAAACGTTCAAACATATTATAAGGAAAAAGGAAGGAAAGAAAAAGAATGACGGAGGGTAGGAGGAATGAAGGTTCTATTGACAAGTAAGATAACTTGCTGTAGTGAGACAACTTCGTAAATTAAAAACGTTTATAGTTTAAACACCGTTTTAACATGTCGATGACGATATGCTACGAACTATTCTCACGTTGTTAGATCTAATAAATATTTAACTATTTAATATACCTTTAACTAGGTGACATTCACAATCAGCCCTCTGGTGCAAAATGGTAGGCGAAGGAGAAGGCGGCATTGTGAACGTAGGTGTGGAAGTAGAAGAAGAGGCCAACGTGTCACTCCTGACTGCAGGAGGGGGTGAGTGCGCAGAGTAGTTGGTGGCCGTTGGTAGTTTCCGTTTCCGCGGTGGCCTCTCGTCATCTGTGGATACTTGCTACGAATTAATAGTACACATAATATACATTATCGTGTATATAAGAAGAACAACTATACAAACACAAATATTACATAACGACAACAGCAAATATATGGAGGAAACTAGAAAACTCCATGAAATAAAAAAAGGTGATAAAATATAATTAACCGTTCACTAAAAAAGAAAAATACAAGATGAAAAATTATATTGTGATGCTAAAATCGGGACTTCCAAAAAAGGACCTGACAGCAGACCATAACATGTGACATTTAGTATAAATAATATTAACGACTTTAGAGATAAAAAAGGACCAGTAATTATAACCTTAAATAGCATTAAAAAATAAAACAAATATATTTATAGCAAATGCACTAACCAACAAAAACAGACACCTGAACTAAAAATGAAAAATGTTACATATAAAGGTATTATGGGCATACAGAATAAAAAGAGGGAGCCTTCTATACAGTCCTATATTCTTTGTATTTGCGTACCTACATATAATTAATACACGGCATGAGTAATTAAAGTAATTAATTAATGTAAAATTTTTAATTAATACTGCCCATTGCTCTGCCTGGCATTTTATATTTCCTAAATAAATTATTATTATGATTAATAATATGGCTTACATTCAACGGAGGGACCGTATTTCTCTTTGTGGGCACCCTCTTTGTGATCCTCAACAACCTCTCTATACTGACATTTTTATATCGAACAAAATTTCGCAACTTGTCCACAATCTCAGTTGTGTCGAAATCATTTGTAACAACCTGCAATAATAATATGAATCATATTTATAAATATCATAAAATAGACATAAACATATATTTAAACTTTACACATTGTTTATGTACTTCACCACAGAGACTAACGGTATCAAAATATCAAAATTATTAAAAATTCTTGTTAAAATGTAGTTTTAATAAAACTTTAAAATGCATACAACATTCACATATCATTTTAAAAGAACATTTAAAAAATAGAAGTAGTCAATTATAAAATTAAGGCATGAGAGGGTTTATTTCTGCTAAATTCGCACTGCTTATAGTGCATCCACTATCAATAAACAAATTGACATTGTGAAACAAAATATGCGAAGCATCAAGGTCTTTGAAAGTCAGTGAGTATAGATAGAGTGAATGTACAAACATCCATGCAGTAATCGCAACAACATTAAATCAATAAAAATGATAAATTCTTGATGTCACCTAAATGATGAATCTTCTAATTTTATTAATTTGTTTATTTGACACAATAAAACTGTGAATTGTATCTAATTAAAACTAATAAATTTCATATTGTTAATCATAAATACCTGAATTACACATGCTTCAAAAAAATCTTCCTGATACAGCGCCTTCACTTTACACTGCTCCTCTCCCGCATTTCGCCAATCATCTAATGTCCACTCACTAAATTCTTCCAAACAAACATCCTCGTCTTGCACCTCCAGAATCTCCTCATCCGAATAAAAAAAAGAACAAACTTCATTATCTGAAACAAAGGAATGAAAAGTATTTATTAAAAAAATGCATTTTTAAATTAACAATAGAAGCGCGGGAGTTTTGAGCCATCTAGAAGTGCGGCTGACGTCAATTGGCATTAATACATTTTCTTGAAATATTCAGATTAATATTTCATAAAATAAATTAAAGTGAAAACTGGTCAGAACAAACAATCTTTCTTGAACAAAAATAAGAATATCGAGCAATAACTGCTTAATTTTATTTACAAAAAGAACTCGAAATATGAGACCACAAGTATAAATAAACTATGTACAATTAAAAAAATAGTGGTAGTTAAATTATAAAATGTGTTACTTTTATCTATCAAGACTAATAATTCACAAAGCACATTTCAAAATATATTAGTTTGCCCCTATCAGAGTAGAATGATGTTGGGAAACAGTTGAACCAGTTAAAATAGTCAATAATTCAACAGTTAAAGTGATGCATTTTCAGAAAATAGAGATGATCAAGGTGAGAAATACAAATGGCTTTATGAACAAGTTGGGCTCTATTCACATGTTTAACAGAATAATTGTTAGAAGTGCGATAGAATGAAAGAAGGCTTGAGTCACAAGGTTTAAGAAAAAGTGGTTTGGACTTGAACAGGTGAACTGAGAACACATCTCCATTCATCCGAACAACTCGTACGCAAGATCCATCATCTAAAATGTATGCATTGTTGGGATGCTTACACACGATACTTGCAGTTGCAGATGAGTCAGATATAGAACTTTCACATTGTGCCTGTTCCACCAATCGTTTTCCAACCTGAACAAGGGGATTTTTGCCAGATCGAATGTTTTTTTTTATTTTTTGCATGTGGTTCTCAAATGGAAATGCAGAACAATTGTCAAGAGAATGAAACATTTTAGCAACTGATGTCAAATGGACAAGACAGTGCACATTATATACAAGAAAATGTGAACCATAGTGCACCGGGACTTGTTGAACAAAATACAAAAGAAGTTGGTGGGCATAGTTGCTGTAATGGCACAGTAAATAAGGATCTACAAGAATGGAAATTGCCACAGAAAATGATAAAAAATGAAGATATAACTTTGAGTCTAAGTGAGCTTTCAAGACAATGGGTCCAATGTAGATGAGAAATAGACGAAATTCAGTGGCTTTCCACCTCGCAACCTCCGAAAGCGACCGTGGTCTTCTGGTGAATTCAGATGGAATATCCCGAGTGATTTCCACAAGATGCTGACTGATAACACCCATTTGAGCTGCTGAAAGATTGCCTGAAAATAAAACCAATTAAAAATATATAGTTAATGATAATAATACCACCATGGGCGCTGTGGTAACATTAATGTAAAGATGGAAAGCAGTCAGGTTATTTAATTAAGACTATATATTTGTTTGTACAACACCAATCACCCTTTTTTTCTACCTCATCCTCTTTTGCATTTCCTTATATTTTCCTTCTTCCATCCCCTACCCCATTTTTAGCTTTTTCTCAACCCCTACCACATTTTTTTAGGAAATTCAAAGTGGATATTTGCCTCATTTTATTTAGGTAAGACTAGAAAGAGCATGTTTAATTGAACATAAAACTGTTTTTAAAACAATTAGTTACCTTTTCCTTTAGTCCATTGTTTTAAAAGTTTTTTCATTACACCAAGACAAACTTGATGCATGTAATCAATAGGAAATTGGTGTATCATATCAATGGGTAAATCTTCCATTGGTGAGGTACCTAAATAAAATGAAACATAAAGAAACATGAAGTGTAATAATTCATTATATAAATGTCAAAAAACACTGTAAAAGATTTGCTTAAAATGTATATAGCTCTATAGTAAAATAATTTAGAATTGAGTTAACTACGTTTTTCTACTTTATAAACAGTAGTGACTAATGTTAAGCAGGGCTATAAGACATAAGAACTTTTTTTAATAATTGAAAAATACTGATTGCTGCACAGTCTTTAGGCTATTATTAAACATTTATTAGGTAAAAATATCATAATGCCATCTGCAAAACCTTTACAATATATTATACAAATTTCAGACTAATCAATTGAAGTTTATGGCCTGTCATTGTCTGAATAATACTAATATAACAAAAAAAGAATCAAATATAACATTATACATCATAATAATCAATTACCCGCAGTGTAAAAAGTTTTTGTGCATCTTTAAATAAATATTAGGTATTGTTATAAAAGCTCAATTTTAACTAAATAGAAAGGTACAAAATAATCAATCATATTATATAAACAAAATGAAGTTAAACAAATATACTTCTGCCATGACATTTTGGTATTTTGGATACCTCTTACAATAAATCCCAAGCATTCAGAAATCAGTTTCATGCACATAGACTAGGCCAAAAAAATAGTAGAAGCTCAAGCTGAAGCTCTAAATATTGACCTTCAAGTTAAGAAAAAGCATGTTTTATGACAAAGATGAGCTGTAGCTAAAGCTGAAGTTCTAACTATTGAAGCAACAAATTAGTTAGCATTTCAGTAAAACAAATTATAATTATGAAACAATATAATCTAGTATTTTACAGTTTGTTCTTCAGTAAAAAATTATAATTAATCACAATTACTTATTCCTTGCATTCAAATTATTACTACAGAGAATGTTAATGATTACAGGATATAATTTTTACAACAAAAATCATCATATAATTATTATTAAATTAAAAACACAAAACTGTTTAGTATTTTTTAAATGAAAAGTTATCAAATGCTTTTTTAATTACCTGTATGATGCTGAACTTGCTGTTTGTTCCGAAAAGAAGCATCAGTGCGTGAGTTGAAGTCCTCAACCTCAGGATAAACTACTCGACCTCGGTTCTTTGAATCGGTTTTCCAAACCCCTTTCTGATCACAATAGTCACATCCATAATAGCCTGAACACAGTTTTGTTGCTTTTACATAGGATCTGGCTGGGCTATCACAGACGCAATGAGAATACTCGATAGGCAAATGTAAGTTGTTCACTTTGATACCAGACTGAGTGAGCTGCTGGACTTCCCTTATAAAATGTTTAAGAAATTCAAGATTATCTGGCTTTGCCTTGCCACAAGTTATAGTAATTGGAAAAACTGGAGTAGGACTAATATTAGATATTCTACAAAGAACTGGCCAAAATGATGTACTAGATGCCTTAAAAAGAGGGAGACCATCAACATTAGAAGAAATCTGAATTATCCCTAAGGCAGCCAGTTTTTGCTCTGGATAACCTTTTGTTGCTTGAATAATTTGCTGTTCTAGCGACAAATGAAGACATTGGGTGCCTGCCTCTTCAACTATTGGAATACTTATAGGGGTATCTAACAAAGTTCTAGCTGTTTTGGGTAATTTTTCATGATATTTATTTAGTACCTTCAAAAGTGAATCTATTGATTTGTGGGCAATACTATTTTGCAAGGCCCATTCTTTTAACTCTTCAGCTAAATTACTATAAGAAAAGTCTTCTTCTGAAGAAGACAAACTACTTGGAGATGAACTAGCATTAGAATTACTAGAGGAAAAATCAGTGTCATCTACTTCACTTGAATTGTTGCTGGTAGACATTGGTGGACTAGCTTGGATTGATGGAGGGCCTGAAAAATATAGCATATTGACCATATTGTAATGTGCATTAAAAAATGAACATTTATAACTGATAAATTAAAAAATATATGATAATTTTGTATTTATCCTTTTTGTATGTAAATGAAATTACTTTATTAACTGAAATCAATAATTAATTGCAAATTACATTATACAATGATATTGATTATTTCATAAATGATGTTAATATATACTACCTATATAATATATATATAATTATGGTATCATTTATCTAGGGAATATATATGTAATTAATACCATTAAAAAGAGCATAAAGATTAACTATAAAATTTTAAAAAGATGAAATACATAGCATGTAGTATTTTTATATATATAAATGCATTCATTTTTGATATGTTTCAGCACATTTATAAATTGATCTGAACCCTGTAATATCAAGTGGTATGTAACCTAATTTAAAAAAAGATGCTGTGAATATGGTTAACTTTGGTGGATTGTTATGAGGTATCAAAATGAACACAATACATTTTGTTTCCATTAAATAGATTTAAAAATATTATTACAATATAGTAAACAAATATATACAGTAGTGTCCAGCAATAGTGCCATTGGCAATAGTGACAATTCAGCTTTAATGACAACATTATTGGCACCAAAGCATAAAATATGTACTTGCATAATTAGTGACATGTGCTTACTACAATAGTCAAGCTTGCATGAAATAATTACTGACTGTTTGAAAAACTAACTTTGCAATATCAGTGCATTTATTAATCCATATATTATTCCAATTTCTGTGTGCAATCGGTTATAGATAATCCCCCATGGGCCACACATACACATGGCATAGAACCATAGAATAGTTTGAAATTATATTAGTTAATCATACTGCCTTAATTCTAGTTAAATGATTGTTTATTAATAAGTTTGGCTATAGTGACAATGTACCATGCAATGTCACTGACCTTTTGTTGTGCTACTGTCAAAATATGTGTAGAAAAGGAATATCTATTCAGTTTTTTCATTAAAAGAAGTGTATAGCCATATGATTTTATATTAATAGTAGGTACTATTCAACATTTTAGATTTTTAAAATTCTTATATAAACACATCTTTCTTAACCAAATCATCAAATTTGGTTGAGTAGAACTCAGGTTATACAAAAATTACTATTTTTCAAATATTACCAAAAATTTACCAAAAAATGCAATCTTGAGTCAAAATTTAAACAACTTCAATAATAATATAGAAGATAAAGCACAAGCTGCTGTAAAATAAATAAACAAAGAGAATCTCTTCTAATCCTATTACATCACCATTTATTTTCCAACTACTAAAGGCCTGTCTTCCTGTTTTAATTCATATTTTTATCACATTTGATAAGGGAAGTTTTCTTCCAAAAATTTATGTAAAAATATATTTATTTTACAGAAGCTTGTGCTTTATCTTCTATATTTTTATAAAATATGCTGCTTCAGGAAACCTACACCTATCTAACTTCAATAATAAATCTGATAAATCACCATTGAAATTGAGGACAAAATTTGTCAAAAAATCAAACTTTGAAGATCAATAACTGTTGATTTAAACAACTAATATTGATAAAATAAAAAGGAAAATGATCAGTAAAGTAAAATCTATCATTTGATAGGTAGTGCAACAAAAGGTCATAAAAATATAACTTGCTAAAGCAAAAGTATAATAAATTTTCTAATAATATATACAGGCCTCCCACTCTTCCAAAACTTTTTTTTAGTTATTATTTTAAATATCCAAATACTAGTCTAAAAACAGTAATTTTATTGCATATTTAATCACTACTTGTGTACTACATGTTTTTGATCATATTAACATACCTACCTCTCTTTATACTATAGTTGTGGTTGTAGTTTAATGTCTATTACCCAGGACATCTAAAACTGCATTATTGAGACAAATTATTAAAATTATTCAAAAATGTAAAAATCAAATAATATTATGATTGCACAATTCCAGAAATGTACATAAACAAAATATATTTATATACTTGTTTTTAGCTAAAACAATTTTTTTTCTTGTAAAAATACATTTTTAAAGGTTTTTTAGGGTTTATGTAAATTTAGGTTTTTTAAGGTTTCTAGCCCAAATCATTAAAATTTAGGTTTTTTAGGCTGCCTGGGAGAACTTTTTGTCATACAACCTACTAGTTAAGTCTAACTCTAAGACTAGACATAGCCACACTGTCAAAAAGTCACCAAGACTGTCACTAACACAAATGGTCATAATGATATAATTATAATAGGTTTAATGGTTATAGACAGTAGAGGGTTCAGTTTTCAATTTATAAATGGTCCCTAAAAAAGCCAAAGGGAATACATTTATATTTATGAAAAATCTATATAATATATTAATATACTTTTCATATTTTTAATCATAATACAAGTTTTATAGAACTCTTTATCTTATGCTCTTTCTAATAGTAGGCAGTATAGTTGGACCATTAAAAGAAGCCTACAAATAAAAAATCTCTTATTATTTTGCTAAATAAAAATATACATTACTGCAAATCTGAAGACTGCTCATAATAAAACTAATACAATAATGACAGATATCAATCTTGTCTATCATATTAT
>JAYRCC010048882.1:0-11668 GCA_036026455.1 Americanaplana fernaldi | reverse complement strand
TGAAAGATGTCAGGAAAAAACAAAAGGGGGAAACCGAACCCAAACCCCCCCCCCCCCATTTAGATAGGGTTTAAATGTGTCCCCAATGAAATTGGAAAATGTTTTATAAAGAATATTATCTACCTAAAGCTCACAGTATATACTCACCACAATTACAATAAGTTATAGTATTTAACAAACTCAACCTCTCATTCAATTGACTCCGGCCGGATATTATATTGATGAAAAATAATAAAGTTAATGAAAGTGTCACATACGTTTTAATCAGGATTAAGATAATTAATGTGGGGAATAAAGAACAATGTTGCTATCAATATATTAACAATAACTACGTATAAGCTAAGTTAATCAGGGAATACAATAGAATACAATAAAATAAAAAGTTGAATCATAATAATTGCACAATCTTTTTAAAATTTAAATCTTTCCTAGTAATTTTGACCACTTGGATGTTTATAATATACATGTTTCATAAACTTTAAAAAACTGACTATTTTTATATTTGACCCCACGTAGATAATGGCTCAACCAAATCTTATGAAATTTGGCATCACCAATTATAATTTTAAGGTGGATATTTTGCAAAATAATTTTTGTTGATCTGACATTTATTTGATTCCGTGATCGGCCCTTGAAAATTTCCCATTAGGATTTTTTTGAAAAATACACTTTTTTGGAAAAATAATTTTTTCATTGAGTCTTTTATTTGTTTTTTATGTTTATTATTCAATATAAACATGTATATCATGATAAATTAATATCCTATGAAAAAAAAAATATATTGATTTTTTTGGACCAGCTGTAACAGCCAACGAAAATCGAAAAAAACATTTTTTGCGATAAAGAAAATCCTGTGGAACCGAATCAACTCAAATTTTACTGAAATGTGCCTGATGACATTCTACATACTTTCTGAAAGTTTGGATCAAAAATATTTTTTTAGAAAAAAAGTTATATTATTTTTAGAAAATTTTATAATCCTTTTATTATATAATGGGAGTTACGTGAATTTTCAGAGCCCTTATAAAGTAATCAAATATTGTCAGAATGATTTAATATTTGGTATATGATTATTTAGGAACCTAATAATTCTAAAATTAAATGAATTTTTATTTTTGGACATCTCTAACTATGTGATCCGGATCACCATATTTTATGATCCAGATCACTGGTTAAAATATCTATAGATCACTTTTTAAATATTTTTGATGATCAAATACAAGGAAAAATGATAAAATACGCTTATATCCAAAAAAGCAAGTCAATAAATAATGCAAAACAAAATATATACATAAAATCATATTTTTTGTTTTCCCTATCCTTTACATATGTAGTACATTTTTTAATCTTTGGATCAGGATCACGTGATCATCAATGATCGTATTAATTTAATGTTCAGGATCTGTCGATAAAATCTGTCCAGCAACATTCTCTGCAAATTTCAGCCCAATCGAGCAATGGAAAGTTCGGAATAATATATGATTGTTTTTCTATTCTTTACTATAGTAAATTTTGATATTAGGATCCCGATCACGTGATCAACAATGATTGGATTAATTTAATTTTTAGGATCTGTCGATAAAATCGCTCCAAGAAAATTGTCCAAAAATTCCAGTCCAATCGAAAAATTGGAAGTAGCTACGGGGTATAATTAAAAGCATTATCTACGACGGGTTAATCAGATAATTTATTGATCGAACACTTTACTTTTAGCTTTTGTGTAAATACTGACTTTAAGTATAAGGAATTATGAAATAATATTGATTTTCAATAACAGATGCACATTTATTCACGCACATTACATTATGTAACAATCTACCACTTCAGCCTTTGAAAACTCCCTGCTTATTATTCGAAAATCAACTGTTAGTGGGTGAATAAATGATTGTAATTTGTCTGATTTCATACAATAATAGTATACCTTTTTACAATTCAATTTCATTCTCATGTACTCCTATTTCATCTACGTGAAAATCTATTTTATTTTCATGATATAATTCGAAATTAATGTAACAAAAATCTAATTCATACAACTTCAATCCGAATTTATTTCTGTGAATATTAATTTCAATTTTAGTAATAAAATGGAAAATAAAACAGAAAAAATAGAAAAACAAAATTCTGAAGAAAAATAACTGAAACAGTATTTATTAAGACTAAAAGTTGGTGTCTGTATATCTTGATCGTTATACACAAGTTAAACGAGGATCAAATATACCAGGCAAACAGGATCAAGATCAAGATCAGTAAGTAGAAAAAACTAAGGATGTAGTAGGAAATATAACTATCAATGGACTGTAGTTAGAAATCAAACATATAGAAATCTTCTAATTATAGAAAATTAAATAAGTGCCATTTGACTTTAATATTTAATTTAATGATAGAGAACAAAATACATTTAATTACGTGAAAACTGGATCAGATATCATATGTTTATAAAATAAAAGTGAACTTGATATCCACAAAAAATCATTCGAATTGCGGTAGTATGAAATAGATTTGTGTTACACGAGATTCAAATGATGTGAGAATGAAATAGATATTCACGTGAATGAAATAAGAGTACATGAGAATGAAATTGACTTGTTAAATGGTTTACAAGTCTATAAATGATAAAAGTGATATTAAAAATCAGATTATACGTATACGTACATCACTTTATGAATGTTTTACTAATTTTATGTTTCTACCATGAAATTGCTATATATCTAGCAGGTCATTTTAGTTAGCAGGTTGGTTTAGCGAACTAGCATACCAAGTATAGGAGACTAATAATTAATCTGACAAACAACTTATTAAGACAACAAAGCAAGAGAAGTGTATTTAAACATTAAATAGTAGAAAGTAAATGGTGTATATAGTATTTATAAGAAAGGATACCTAACTAAATAAAATAAGCTTCAATTTTACAATAAATAACTACACGTTCGCCACATGTGGTGACCTCTAATTTTTTGATTTGGCATTGAATGGTTGTCTATACATATATGTTCACATTATATCTACACATATCTTAGTTACACGGTACCTACTATGCATTTCTATCTCTATCAGAAAGATACATACATACCTATCTATCTAGCCATGCATATACGTAGGTACACTTACTTATCACAAGGCTGGCTTGTTTTCATAAATAGATATTATTGAATTTTGAAAATGCAAACATATCGTTACTACTGTTTCAATAACAAAACATGTGTCATTGCGCACAACTACAACAACTTTTACTATTACCCTTACTAAACTGGGAGCAATGAGGGCTTTTAGTAGGAACGATATAGCCCTCAACCCCCCCCCCCCCCACCATG
Organism: Americanaplana fernaldi; assembly: GCA_036026455.1. Lineage (NCBI taxonomy): Eukaryota > Metazoa > Platyhelminthes > Proseriata > Otoplanidae > Americanaplana > Americanaplana fernaldi. The sequence continues at coordinate 8,357 of JAYRCC010048882.1, read as the reverse complement.
TCTGACAGACACAATTTATTTGCCAGGTGAGGCAGCTCTCACGCCTCTTCATCCTTAGTTGCTATTTTATATTTAACCATTCTTGATCTCTTTTCGACAACCTTCATTTGTTAGCCCCTCTTTCTTTCAACCTAGTTTTATGTTACCCCTAGCGGATTGCTTGATTGTTAATGCCTGTGCCAAACGCGACGCGATGCGCAAGCCTAGTTGAAATACATTAAATCCAATATTCAACTTTTTTGAGACGCCGCGCGAGAATCTTCAATCTAGTAAAATACACATACATTCTGCGTCTGGCGGATATAGACCCCAACCTTTTACAGCGCCGCGTCGCGTTTGGTGGGCTAGGTTGGCCAGGTTGACCAGAAGACCTACTACTACTTCTGCTACTATTATGCAGCTATATACAGAATAAACATTATACACTATACGAGAGACCATAGATGTTAGTTACCATGTACCTACACAATAAAACAAGTCTATGCTTAAATTGAATGTCTATCAATTAATATATCAAGGTTTCTTCACAAAAATTACCCCACATCCATGTAATATGACACACTATACATAGACCTAATCCCCCTTGGTTTCTCCAATGATGGAGAAATTATCCACAATACTTATTAAAGTAGAAGGGATAGGGGCCATTACAACAACAACACCAAAGACATTGACAGCAGCAGGCAGGCTAAGGATGTAAATTCACTCATTTATGTATGCCAGCATTCAGAAAGTTTCAGTTCAGTGCCAGTTATTATATAATATGTAGGTCGATAGACTTAATAATAATAATAACGTTACTACTACTACTATAGGTATACAAATGATGCCTGATGACCTATCTATCTTTTGTGTCAATAAATAATTATCCATTTAACATCATGTGTTGGTTAGCTGCTTGTCCGAATGATTATAGATTATAGAATAAATGAGTAATCCAAAAAGTTGCAAACTATGTAAGTAACTTGTAAGTAAGTCAGTAAGAATGTCGTCTTCTATCAATGATAAAAAACACATGAAATCCTTACACACATATATACATATACTACAGCAGTCAGCATCTATGTGTATCTATGTTCAGGACCACATGACATTTCAATATCTATAGATAGTCCAATTGGAACCAATCTTATCATCATAGGTATATGAATGTTAAACCAGATGATCTATCTTCTCGCTCTCTTATGAACATGTATGTACATAATATAAATGTAGATATTGATATGGATGTGTATGTCTATGATAATGCTATAATAGCAAGCGTTATTAGTTTTCAAGTATATTATGAAGTTAGTGTTATATTCACGCAATACTATTTTATTCCTATTAATAATACAGCATATTATAGATAACTAACTGTCATTTTATATCTAGGCTTGTAAGATCCACTGTCTATCGACTAAATAGAAATGGGTCACTTTTTGAATAACCTTGTAGGTAGGAAAAACTCAATATTTTACTTTTCCGCATATGAATGTGTTCCAAATATATAAACGATCGTCGTGTGGTATTAGTTACCAAAACTAGGAACTCATCAAAATTGTCAATATTCTACTTCGTATTCCTAAACACCAGATTTTAAGGAAAATTGGTAAGTAACTAGAGGAATATTTTAGTTGCTAGGGAAACATGGGCTGCATAGCAACTAGTTTTACAGGGTTTTAGTACTAAGAAAGTGAATAGGAAGACAGCATTTATTTATTTTAATAATAGATTGATGTCAATGTATATATTTTAGATAATAAGTGAAAACATCATTAATAAATAAAATAAATCTATAATAAGTGTATTTAAAAAAATGTAAATAGGTATTCTTTGAAAACCATCTAATAGGTTGCTTATCATATATTACTAATAACGTATGATACCGATACGTTTGCTAGGACACAAAAACTAATAAAACTTCACAGCATCAGTCATGCAAAGCCAACTTTCATTAGGTTTCATGCATGATGCTTTACTTTACAGAATAGATGCAACAACAGTTCGTTCGATTTTATACTTTTTACTTTTTTAGTTGAACAATTTCTTGTAAAATATTGTAATATAAAATAGTTATAAAATTCATATAGAAAATAATGATTTTACAGCATTTTAACATTTAAAATGGCTCATATTCTACAAAAATTAACATTGTCAACATTAATTAATATCTACACATGATCGAATATTTCACAAGATTTTTAAATAATTTTCAGAGATTTTAATAACAGTGTGTTTTTTAAATGATCGATAGTGATATCATTATCTATTATTAAATAGACTTGCTTATTATCAATCTATGTCAAAATTAGAAAAAAATTAAGTTCAGAGTCAAAATAGTAAAGTTAATATTTTTACTAGTTCCAAGCTACCTACTTAAGTTCAAATGAAATATAATTTAATAAAATAACTAAAAATTGTAAATATGTGATTAACTTAATCCGAAAAAACAGAAATGATGTTAAAGAAGTATAACAAAATCTGGTAAAATAAAGTTACCTAAAAACTTTGAACATATAATTTCAATCCATACGAATAAAATGTAATAGGGAATGGTTGGTTGGCCATTTTAAAATATTCAATTAATCATTGCTATTGTTTTTTACTTTTTAATTTCTTTATCTAAAAATATCAGTCCATTTTGGATTGAACTTACTTAAAAAAAGTATTTAAGTTACCTTAAGAAACATTATAAACCACTACGTCATAATCTGATTCTCATATAACAAAAATGAAATAAATATTCAAATAAAGAAAAATGCAAACTATACATAGAATAAAAATAACGAACTTCAAAAACCACCCACTAACTTGAAAGATTTACCTGTTTCAGTTGTTGTTCCAGAGCTTGAAATGGATCAAGTTGAGGGTCACACATATCGATATCAGTGGAAGAATGTGAGGGCGGAGCAATGAGTGGAGGGCCTGTACTCCCCCACACATTAGAGGAGGAAGCGGAAGTGGTTGTTGTCGGAGGGGGTAAATGAGCAGGGACCGTTGGTACTCCACTTCTGGAAGTGCGATCCCAAACTGAGGGAGTAGTTGAGGATGAGGAGGGCGTATGCAGACCATGAGGGGGTACAGGAGGGGCCTGTGAAGGGGGGTCAGAGGACTTCAATTGGGATACAACAGCACCACGTGGGGGATTGATGCCCATGCGGGAGATTTTGGCATCCCATCCCTCTTCAATAGTAGGTGGACTAACTGTAGAAATAAACATTCAATAGTCAATGAGCTAATATTGTAAAAATAAGCATTTATAATTAAATACACATTTAATATGTATACTTAATTTTAGGACACCCTGTACCATCAACAATGATTTCATCTAAAAATAGAAATAGTGAAATCTAGCACCTACTGATTTGTTTAGGTTTTCCTTTCAAATTTGAAACAAACAATGCAAGGCTATATTTTGAAATTGATTCATTAAAAGATGTGGTTTATGTGATTGTGATTCAGGCGTGTATGTATAAACTTACATCGTTAATAATGAAAAGCTCATTCAGATCTAAATTAACAACTGAAGGTGTGTGAATAAAATATAGGATTCAATTAACTATAGTGGAAAAAACACAGAATGCGACATAGGTTTCGGTACGTTTAATTTATACCATTTCAAGCAATTAAAATAACAAAATATATTAAATTGTGGATAATTAATAGAAATGATTTTTAAAAAAGATTCAAAATAATGATAAAAATTAAGATATTTATAGTGATCTAATTATACATAGTTTAGTATACTCAGAGAGTTACTTGTGAATAATGAAAAGCTACTAATTATGCAGAATAACTATATTAGGGTTGATAATAATATTATGTAGAACACATTTTTGGTAAAAATAATATTGGTCATACATACTTGCTGTACTTTGTAATACACGGACTTTTGGAGACTCTTTGCCCCCACCTAGGGCAATGGAACATTCTCCAGAACTTCCAGCCCCTCCTGACACTACCGCTGAGGGTTGTGGTACAGCTCCAGCTCCCCCTGACAGCCCCAGGGCTGAGGATTGTGGCACCGGTCCAGCTACAGGTACGACCACACTGAAGGCACCACGAGAAGGACACGGTGTCAGAGGAGAGAACGGGGATGCTGGATGGTGCTGGAGGACAGTATTTCCCTGAGGAACACTCTGGAAGGAGGAAAAAGAACTACTCCCAATCGTGGGCGTCGGACCCCCGGGGATGCCTAGAGGTCCTATCAGTCGAGAAGGAGTTGTGGAGACAGGTTTAAATCGACATTCAAATCCAGACACGGACGTACTACTTGAACCTGCTATTACTGCAGGACTATCTGAAAGAGTGTGGCGACTGTCGGAGGATGCTGTAGAAGATCTGTCAAAACCAAACAATACAATAAAGTCATTATTATACAACCACGTCCATAAGACACGCCACACCCTCAATTATAAGCACATTTTTTACTTAGTAAACAACTTAGTTACCAATGCATCTACATAAGATGTATGTATTGTGACCTATCTAAAGGTGAATATCTCGCACTAACCATAGAGAAAATAATCTATTTAGTCAAACTTAATTCTGATTCGACGGGATTAGATAGTGTTTTATAACCTACTACCACTCATCATGTAAAATTTACATTATGAAAGGCATTCTGTTGTTGTTGTATGTGGGTCTCTCTATAGGTCAACCGATTCCGGGTGCACCTCACAAATAATAAGATGTAGAAAGAAAATCGGTATTTTTGTGGAGTTCTGCTCGGATAGCGTTGTTGAGGCAATTTAATTAACATGTGAATGCTATATCATAGGGGTTCCATGACATGCTGGACATTTGTTTGTTTTACGTGTCTGGGTTGATCATGTTTCATGTTGGTTGAGACAGGGACATGCCCAACCGATGCTCTCTACTTACCAGCTTCTTAGATCCATCTATTTCTATTAGAAGTGTGCTTATGACTGGGTTGACGGCCATCTTATTTATTACTTTTGCAGTGTCTAAAATGCATTTGAGGATGGATGCTTTGTTCATCAATTGCGTTTCATGGTATAGCGGATCTGTCTGTTTTGAATGACTTGCAATTTTTTGTATGTGAGATTTGGCTAATGATAGATGTACTACATATTAATGCGATTTAATGGTTTCCATAATATAATGTGTTAATGTGCGTCCTGAAAATGCTCCGACTTAAGTATCTTTTTCAAAATCAAATACAGGATTGAATAACGTAAATAAAAAATACACAGTAAACATTTCGAATAGCCATGATCCATATTATTTGAAATTATTTATGACGAACCAAAAATAACTTATAGTCTGAATACAATCAATCATTTGTAAATTATTCAATGTTTTACCTTCCAGTATTTGCAATAGGTTGATTTGATATGACAGTAGTAGATTCAATACTATTTGATCGACTAATGCCCTTGAATTTATCAACATAATTAGTGGGAGTAACTTGACTTCGACTGCTAGTTGCTCGTTCTGGAATTAGATGCATATGTAATAAATAACATTTACAGTGACACATGCAAAAATATACAAATACAAGACAGGAAGCAACATTGATAATAATGAGTATTTCTCTAGTGTAGATAGGAATATCACAAAAATATCTATCGAATGATATATTCAGTTTTTCATGTAGATTTAAAAAATGTAATCAATTTTCAAATATATAAATTATTTAAATAAAAACGCCAATACAGATATCTTTTTCATACAGAGGTATATTTGAAAGTTGATTTCATTTTTGAAATCTACATGAAAAACTGAATATATCATCCGATGGATATTTTTTGTAAATCCAATGAGACTGAGGGCAAACTCTTCTCTAGTAGTATTCATAAAAACAGACAGACATCATTCCAAAGCCTAAGATTGCTTGAATGTAACATTGCTTCTGTTCAGTCACAAAGATATATCTATGGAACATTTTTCTAAAGCTAGACCTCTATGGCGGACCAAGTGGTTCATTTTGATTATCTCTATTAAAAATAAAAATCTCTTTTATAACGTGATTATCTCTTTTTAAACATGATTAACCTTTTTAAAAATGATTATCTCTTTTTAAAAATCTTCTTCTTTAACATTCGACTGTGTGAATCCCAGGGATGGGGTCAGCCGCTCGAATCTTTTGTCTCCAGAATACACGGTTCTCTGTCTCTTTCCTTGAGATTCCAAGAATCTTCAAGTCTTCCTCGATGTTATCAATCCACTTCTGTCGTTGTTTACCTTTACTGCGGACTCCTCTAACTCTCCTATCCATTGCAACTCGGATTGGGTGCTCGCTGAGTCTTCTGCAGCTGTATGACCAAACCATCTCATTCTATCTGGCTTCCCTCAACTTTTCATTAATACAACGTACCCCAAGATGGTTTTGGAGATCTTCATTTCTTATTGTATCTAGAAGAGAAACACCTACTATCCATCGTAACATTCTCATTTCAGTCCTTTCTAGAAGCTTAGTTTGCGTCTTCGTGATTCTCCAAGTTTCGGATGCATATAAGTGAACAGGTCTTACCATTACTTTGTAGATTTTAACTTTCAGCCAAAGAGGTATTCTCTTATCGCAAATAACTCCAGAAACTTCTCTCCACTTAGCCATTTTGCACAAATTCTTGCACGGATCACGGTGTAACAACATGCAGCTATCAGATAGTAGCAGCATGCATCCATCAGGTAGTAAGGCATCGAGAATCGATACCAAATGTACCTGTTACAGCAGAGGCGTTGCAAAAATGAAAAGAATCAAGAGTAGCCATGAAAATGATACGAAAAGTAAAATGGACTGCTGTGAAAATGTTTGCAATGTGGTACGCATCTTGGAAAACGGGACTAGATGGTGAATCAAAGGTCTTCAAAGATTTGAATGAGATGAGTCTTCAATATTTGTTTCCAAAAATTAGGAAAACAGATGGATCATGCTTTTCACACAAAACGTATAAAAAAATAATTTCATCATTCCAACACTATCTCAATAACTTATGTAATCATAAGTGTTCCATATTCACCGATCCTGTTTTTATCGAGACTAAAAAAGTTATTGACGCCCAAATGAAAAAATCCGCTGCTTTGGGTAATGTTAAGCCAATAAAACGTACTCACAGCATAAGTTTTGAAGACTAAGAAAAACTTTTTTTAAAAACTGGTGCATTTGGAAGTTTAATCCCCGATAATTATTAAAAACATTGATTTAATAATCGTGATAATGCATTGGAAGAAAGTGACGATGAGTCTGATGAAGAAGCCCCTGTGCGACAACACCGTGCCAGACCACCAGATATAGCTCCACGTGCTGAAGTCAATCCATTGCAGGATAAAAATGGTACTATTTGGAATGCAAATCCACCAGTTCAGAGACGCCGGGGTGCAGAGAATGTGTTGAGAGATGAGGGAGGTCCAACACCCGGTTCCAATCAAGCGACTATTTTAGAAACATGGAATCTGTATTTCACTGATGAAATGTTAGGTGCTATTTTGCAATTCTCAAATACTAAATTATTAACTCTTAATTTACCAAATCCACCTGTGCTGACATTATTGTCACTAAAAGCATATTTGGGTTTAATGTATTATAGAGGGGTGAATAATGACCAGCATATTTCAGTACATGATTTGTGGAGCACGGAGCATTCAACTTTCTACAATTCGGTGATGAGCAGAGAATTATTCACTTTGTGGAACCGAGTGCTACGTTTTGATGATCCAAATAACAGAGGTGAAAGAATATTAACGGACACATTTTCAGCGATTAGAGATATCTGGAGCTCCTGGAACGATCGACTCCGAATGTATCTACAACCCAGTGAATGTATAACTATGGATGAACAACTAGTTGCCTCAAGAACACGCTCTCCAAATAGGATTTATAATCCTAGCAAGCCAGGAAAATATGGGGAATTGGTCTACTGGGTGTGTGACGCAAATTTTCGTTACTTTTTGAATGGTCATCCCCTCACAAAACGACCTTTGGATATCGCAGCCGCAGCTCTACACCGAGAACAAAATAAGGCGAAGTCTTTAGTTATGAAATTAACGGAACCTTTTTTGAATAAAGGAATCAATATTGTTGGTGACCGTTTTTTAGCTCTGTAGATCTTGCTGAAGAATTGTTGAGGAGACGAAGTACCTATACCGGCACTATGCAAACCAACAAGAGAGATTTACCCCCTGTTTTACGTCACGAAGAACAACAATATCAATCAACATTTGTTTTTGGAGGAACGCAAGAAAGAGTCACATTACAGGCATATCAAGCTAAGCCAAAAAGAAAAGTGTATCTTATTTCAACCATGCACCATGATCAGCATATAGACAATGATTCAACTAAAAAGAAAAGTGATATTCAATATTATTACAATTCGACCAAATCAGGAGTGGATGTTTGCGACAAAATGGCA